>APFE031457253.1:82738-101874 GCA_000404065.3 Pinus taeda | reverse complement strand
ATGAACCTCAAAGAGACAAGCAAGCTCCCCAGCGGAGTCGCCAAATTGTTGGAGAGGTAAATCCCCTCTACGGATAGAGGCGATCCCTACTAGCCCAAAAGGGGTCTAGCAACAATCAATCAATGCTACTCTGCAAGTTCTAGTTGCAATTAACAAGTGGGTGAAGAAAACCTACTTGGATTCCAGCGCTATGTTTGATGGAGAGATGATCCTCTCGCTCCTTCGCTCCAGCTGATCACAATCCTCCACTATCCTCGTGGGCGGACACCTGCACAAGCAAAGAGAGAACAAACACAAGCGTAAAATCTCCTAAAAGCAACTATGCATCAATCAGAAAGGATGTAATTCACATTAATCATTCATAAGACAAATGAGAATGGAACCATAACAGTAGTCATCTATCTTTATTAATCAGAAATAGAGTAAGGTACAACCAAAGTTCTGACGCTGATTCCTTCTCTAGAGGGTCCAGCCAGCATGTCTCATAAGCATTCACCTTTGAAGTAGATCTCCCAAGTCAAAGAGGTCTCTCTCTCGTACACAAGGCAACAAACTCATAACCTTCCTTAAACTCTATAGCAATCCTCACACACCACACCAAATGCCCACAAAGACCAACACTAATGCACTAAGAATTCCTCTATGTCAAAGTCTATATGTTCCAAACTCGCTGCTCATGGAAATGGTGGAGGCTTATATAGGAGGAGTCTCCATGAATAGTTAAAGGATGAGCTTTCCCCCAAGAAAAGTGGATGACCAGGCGAACAGACATGCCAGAGAAAGGATGGCGACCTTTACAAAGCTAACAGCCAAGTCTGGAGTCATCTAGAAGGCTGGCTGTTAGAACAAACTCGCCTAAACAGGATCAGCGCGGGTGCAAAACTGGGCTGGCATGCTGGCATCGCATCTCAATTACAGAAGAGGTCTGGTCAGCGTGAACTGATACAAGCGGAGGGCGCGCTGTTTATGAAATTCGACCAGCGCGGAAAACCCGTGTGCTTTCGCGCTGGCAGCGCACCAGTTACACTATCATCCGCCAGTCAGCGCGGTTATTTTAATAATAGTCGCGATGATCCAATAAACTTAGGCAAAGAGGGTTTTTAGCCATTTCAGAGAGCATGAGCATGGTGGATGTGATTTTATGACACAGTAGGGAGACTGATAGGGAGACAGTGACATTTTACTGTGTAACAGTTGCCATGGAGAACACATCAATCCAGGCCTCACAGGAGAACACATCAATCCTGCTACAGTCGCCATGGAGAACACATCAATCTAGGCCTCGCAGGAGAACACATCATCCTGCTACACAAGAGAGCGAATCATCTTGTTCCATAAGAGAGCAAATCATCTTGTCCCACAAGAGAGCGAATCATCTTGCCCCACAAGAGAGTGAATCATCTTGTTCCAGTGCGCACCACCAGGGGAGGGTGAGTCACCCTGTGGTCGTATGTTGCTCCAGTAATAACCGCAAGCCCTCAGAGCTCCCAGAGCTCAATGTATGCAACATGAAGGACCCTTGTACAGGGGTTTCTTGACGACTCCAAGTCGTTTGGGAAAATCACATATTAGATCTTTCCTCGGGGCTTTGACAAGGTGTATCGACCTGTACATCATCTTAATGTGATGGAGCCTCCTTGCTCATCGAATTACCATATCAGATGACGTCTATCTGCTGAAGGAATCGACGAATACGGGATTCATCAATAATCAAATCCCACCTCTGGTTGTTACAGAGAATCACAGTGGTATCCAATGTAAATCCAAACAGCTCACTGAAGAGCTTTCGCAACCAGACTGCCTCACATGAGGTCATGCTAGCAGCAATATATTCTATTTCGGTGGTGCTCAAAGCCACCGAATTCTACTTCTTACTCATCCAGGATATCGAAGCAGATCCCAAGGTGAAACATCACCCAGAAGTGCTCTTACGGTCCACCACACTGCCTGCCCAATTAGCATTAGTATATCCAAATAGTCTCACATCTTCAACAGTGTATCTTAACCCATTGTGCCACAAAGATATCTCAGAAGATTCTTGGCATCAATCCAGTGAGGCTCAACCAAATATGAGCTCACAATGCTAACTGCAAAACATATGTTCGGATGGAGGTTCACCAAGAACATCAATGCGAATGAGTTTATGAAACTTAGAGGCATTTCCCAAATCTAGTCTGACATCACTACCATATAACTTCTAAAAGTTAAGATCCTCGGGGTAGTCATAGGCTTGCAGTCCATATTGAGTCTTTCCAATATCTTTACCACATATTTTCCTTGAGATAGGAAAATTTCCCCCGGCTTCTGCCACACTTCAAGTCCTTGGTCCTTCATTTCAAATTTAGAAGCCAACTCCCTCTTACATTTGTGAATGAGAGGGTTTGCACCTGTTAGAAAGAGGTCATCCACATATAACACCAGTATGAGAGGTTTCTCATTTTCAACCTTAAAGTAAAGGTTAGGATCGGCTTCACTCCTAGTGAATCCCAGCTTCATCAAGTAGCTATCGATCCTCTCATACCATGCGTGGGGTGCTTGCTTCAGCCCATAGAGAGCCTTCTTCAACCTGCATACATGATATTTTCAATCAAATCCTTCGGGTTGCTCCATGTAGACCTCTTCTTTGATCGAGTTGTGTAAGAACACAGTCTTGATATCCATCTGATGTAGGTTCCATCCTTGTGAAGCGGCAAGGGCTATGATCGAGCAGATGGTCATATATCTGGTAACAGGTGAAAATATCACATCATAGTCTATACCTTCCTTCTGGGAGAAACCACGAGCAACAAAACGATCCTTATACTTTTTTGTACTTCCATCTGCTACATGCTTTATCTTGTAAAGCCATTTGGAAGTAACAATTTTCTTGTCCTGGGGTCTAGGAACTACTTCCCATACATCATTCTTCATGATAGACTCATATTCCTTGGTCATAGCATCCTTCCATACTTGATGCTTGACGGAATCTGAGAATGATGAAGGCTTATTTTGTATGATCACGCTCATGATGTTCAGGTATCCCTGATACCTATTAGGTTTCTTACTTTCACGAAAGGTTCCTCGGGGTGCAGCATGTCCTTCAGCATCATCAAGTAGCCCCATAAGCCATGAAGGTCTCTTCCTAGAAGAGGAATGTTCATGTGGATGAGGATCAATCAAATCCATGGGTTCTTCTACATCAGGCACTAATTCATCATCCTTTTCTTTTGGTTCCCTGGTGTCGGCTTCTTGAGAGCTCCTCAAAGTCGGAAGATTGTTCACCTTGCTGAGAGCCATATCTTCGTCAAAGGTGACATCATGACTAATTACAACTTCCCTTTGATCGGCTACATAAATTGTATAGCCTTTAGTATTTTCACCATAGCCCATGGAAATTCCCTTCTTTCCAGATGCACCCAATTTATTTCTTTTCTCTTTCGGTACATGAAAATATATAGGGCTTCCAAAAATTCTAAAAATGAGAAACATCAGATTTCTTACAGGTGAACTTTTCTTCAGGAGTCTTGGAACCCAATGCTTGATGAGGGCATATAAGGCGGTGTTTGTAATTTCAGCCCATAGAAACTTCGGAAGTCTTTAATCATGTAGCATGGCCCGAACAACTTCCTCAATCGTACGGTTCTTCCTTCCTGCCACACCATTCTGCTCAGAAGTATGTGGTGTAGTAGTCTCCCTCTTAATGCCAGCCTCAGATATGCTTGAGTGAACCAACTGTAATATATCAGAGGTCTTGCTTTGGCTTGAAGGGAACGGTCCCCTTTTGAGCTTTCTTTTGGCACATCCCGGACATACACCTTCTTTCTCTACTTGGAATTTGGGCATCCCTGTCACCATTTGTTTTACACCGAGTATAACCTTATAATGAAGGGGGGAAAACCTCTGATGCCAACGTTCAGACTGAAGAGATGTGTCATAAGACATGACACTTAGCGGACTTCCATTGACCTGATATAATGACCCAAGAGTAAAGGCATCTTTAACATTATTTTTCCATATACGTAACTTTCCATTGCTGAAGGTTACCTTGTAGCCTTTGTCTTCCATTGCCGAGATGGACACTAGGTTCTTTTTGAGGTTAGGTGCATTTAATACATCCTGGACTTTCTAGCCTTCTTGAATGGTTGTCCTCTTCCTCAATTCCCAGCTCTCCTCTTACCTTTGCTATTGAATTTTCCATCCCTTCGATTACCATGAGAGGGATTTTGATCATCGTCACGGTGAGAGTCCTTTCTATCAGGGCCCTTGCATAGTGACCTTCTTTATTGTAAATGAAACATCGTCCTTTTCTTCCACCCTTAGATCCAGCCTTTCCTTTTGATTTAGACCCAGAATTATTTCTTCTCTTAGCATGAGAAGAAAAAGCAGCAGGAGGACTCTTAGGCATGGGCATTTCTTGCTCTTCTACCATTGTTTCTTCTTGAATGCATCTAGCCAGTAATTCCTTGAAACATTATTGTTCAGGAGAGTAGTCCTGAACATGTACCATTTGGATGGTAATTCCTCCAAGAGTCATGAGTGCCATTCCCCTGTCAGTGATAGCCTCCCCAATAGATAGGAGATCGTTCCTGATTTCAGTGATCCTTAAGAAGTATGCTTGCATACTCTCATTTTTACCCTGCTTAATTTCCTTTAGCTTATTTCTAAGAAACAAAACTTGATTTCAATAATTTACTTTAAATAAACTCACCAGTATATAGTAGACTTCCTTGGAGGTGTCCAGTTCAGAGATGTAGGCCACTAAGTGCTTGTCTATAGAGTCTCAGATGATCTTCTTGTTTTGATTTCTCCATTTTTCCATTTGTTCTAGACCGCAGCAGATGCATTTGATGGAGGCTCAACAATATTGCCTCTTATAGGGTCCAGCACTCCTAATCTTCTAGGGTTAGATCGATAGACATCTTCCATTCGTGATAGTTAGCTTTCTCGCAGAGCTTTTCTTCGGCAGGAAAGAGTGTTGAGGACCCCATCTTTCTTTTAGGATAGCCTTGCCAATCTTCTCTTCGGTGATTGCTCTTGCTCTTGCTCGGGCTTTGTCTTCACCTCAGCTCTGATACCATGTTAAGTTATGGTATGTTCTATGCTTATAATAATTTACTTATTTTTCTTATTATATTCCACAGATTAGCAATCACATGTACATAAAGTAAAGTGCAGATAGAACATTAAACAATTGACAGAAAACAAGCCAAGACAAGAGACACAAGATGTGGTGGCTAGCCAGGGACAAACCCCACAATGTGTCGGGAAACCCTTTGATCAAATCTTCTTTTATCTTCAATAATTCAACAGAGAGAAATAGTACAATAAATCTGATTCATATCAGTAGTAGCAAACCCTAGATCAGCAACATCAACATTAGTGGCTTCATTATCAAACTAGGGCAGACGATATCTCACAAACCGACCGTCGGATTGACTTCATTCCACCACCAAAAGTTGCAGCTTCTAGAGGAGGTTCAGATGAACCTACAATGTAGTTTAGATGAGGAGATATTCTAGGTCACGTAGGTCAATCTTTACTTCTGTAGTTGCAACTTCAATTTCAATAGTTTCCGGCTTCACATGTGAGAGAGAGAGACCCATTTCTGCACAGTAGAGAAGAGACTCATTTCTGCGCAGTAGAGAGAAAGAGATGTGATGAGAAGAGTGAGTGCGAATGAGGAAAAGTCCTCTTATATTTATACACAACATTGGTGTTTGAATAGATGCGACTGTTGGGCTTCTGAGCCTACATGAGTTGTAGGTCGGCTTGATAATAATTCCATATCAAATAAATTCATTTCCCATGAATACTTATCGGAATTGGATGATATTTATATCAATCCTACACCTCTCGACGAGAGGAATCTAATAAAAATATTATCAGCCATGAGTAAGATGACCCACATGAAGTTTTTCTTTGGTTGCCAATTTTAACAGAACATTTATAGGCGTATTCAACCATCATTTAGACTAGATTGGGCATAGAAGAAGGAGCGCACATCATTGGGAGAAACAATTATAGGGAATGTTGGTTGATGGGATTTTGGAGGGTCACTGCCTTGGTATTTTCCATAGATTTTGGGATTTTTGGAGGGTGATTCCCTTGGTATTTTCCATATATTTTGGGTGTTTTGGAGGTTTTAAGTCAAGGGAGTTTAGAGGGGTTTTTTTGGTGCTTTTTGGCAATGTGCAGAGAGTCACTAGCTAGGTTTCAGATGGTGCAGAGTTGTTGGATTTGAGGAGAGATACTTGCTAGGATTTGGAGGTATCGCTGGAGGAGTTTGTAGATTAGATTTTAGAGGGATTTCTAGAGTGGATTTGGGCTTGAGAGAAACATTATTCCTTCACTTGTGCATACACTAGGCAAAGAAAGAAGTGTGCATTTTTGGGGCTTTCTAGATCAGCCAGAAGTAGGCCAATTCCTTGCTGGATTTTTGTGGGTTTGAGGTGTAAAGGTTGTGACTAATTTCGATGATATTTTTGAGCAGTTTGGAGGGATAAATAAAAAATTCATTCCCAATAGTTTCAAAAATTATTCTTGGTTGGGCATAGTCCTTCCAACAAAGCCATTTTCAGAACTTGGGCGTCTTCATCTCCACCTGATTTTTCCCCTACTTGCTGTAGCAAGCCGGGGTTCATCTATCTCCAAATATTTGTACTCCATCTTGTTCTATTAATAAAATTGCTCATCTTGGTGCAGCTTTTGGTGTTTCATATTGTTGTTTATGCATGGGTTTAAATTTTGTGTTGCATATTGGTGTTTTCTCTTGTTATCACTATTATTTCATGTTAGGAATATTACAAAAAAGATAGTCTTGCAAGTCATAGACAAACTAAATAGTAGATATTTGTAATCATCAAATATGAATATTTTCATTTTAATTTAATAATAATAATTTTGATTTTTTTAATACTGAATATAATAATACTGAAGTTTGATTTTTTTTTAAATATGAAATATAATAATAATGAAATTTGATATTTATTCAGTCCCAAGGGTTAAATTAATTGGTCGAGTTCCTATCGCTAAAGAACCTTGCTAATGGGAGGTCATGGGGTCAATTCTCCTTGATGCCCTCAAGGTTAGACTTTGCTAATAAGCCGAAGATATGTGTAACAACCTCGAGTTAAAATTCCATGTAATAAAGTTAATAAAGGAAAAATAAGACCAAGGTCATGGGACACATATTCCAAACAGATGTCGGGAAAAGCATTCTAACAGGTGTTCATTTGGTTTATTATGGCTAGGGGAAATTGGAAAAGGAAATGTTAAAGGATTTAGAAAGGCAAGAGACATTAATTAGCATTTTATTTATGAAAATAATGGAAATTAGGAGAAAAGGAAGGTGAAAGGTCACAAGTTGCATGAGAGGAGGAAAATGAAGCAAAAAATAATGGAAATTGAAGAAAATAGAGGCCTCATTGATAAAAAGGATTTTGCGGATGAGTTCACAACATTTTTGTCAGTTCAATTTTGGAGCTCTCTGTCTATTCTCTCTACTATCTCATACTACTACACACTTAGAGCATTCTTGGATCACTCTAGCATTGGAGAAAGGAAGGAAAAGGAAGGAAAATAAAGCAAAGGAAAGGAAATATCAAGCAAGGAAGAGTTGGATCAAGTGGCTACAATAGGATTACTTGCATGTATCGAGTTGCATGTATGATTTCCTTGTGAGTTTTGGCATGCATGGTAAATGCATGTGTGTGTTTGGTTCTCTTGCTATCATTTATGGCTTTTGCTGGGTGTGACAGTGGTTTTCAGAATTGCCTTGCCATTTCCAGATAGCCATGGTGTTATGGGTTTCTTTTACTTGGTTGAGCTAGATTTCTGGATGGTTTCCAAACTAAGTGAGGTGGTCTTAGGACAAATCACAAGGCCTAGGAAACCCTGGACTAGTAAAGGTGGGATTGTGATAAATCCTGGTTGTGTATACCCTCGTTGGGCCTAGTAATCCTTGACCAGTAAATGCTGGGATATATGGTAAAGCATAAGGGTAGAGATGGATAAATCCCTCATAGTTTATGTGGATAAATACAGAGGCATCCATGCTTCTATAGGCCTAGTGATCCCTATGCCGGTATGTGGTGGTGTTGTAGCAGCTACAACACCCTCCAAAATTTTGGCCTGTACTCAAATTTCAGAGCCTAATGTGGATCCTGTGATCGATCATTCCTTAGCCACTTATTGGTAAGCTGATGATCTCAAGCTACCCTCTTCTATCTTAAGAGTTGTTCATGCTTTATCTTATACAACATGTGTCATCTTTGGGTATGGCGATTATTGTTTGTCATGCAAAGGGAAGTTTGTTCTACTTCAAGGGGAAAACTTTGTATGTATGAGTTTTTCTCATCACATAGACATGTCTCACACTCACTTCATGCACTCTTTCCATAGAGGTTGATGCATTAAGTGAAGTATGTTTTCATATGTTCTGGATGGTCTATGTTGTGCCATTAAGTGTTCAAGTGTGTGATAATAGTCAAGTCCTATCACTGTTCACATCGGCTTCAATGATCCCACACTTAGCCAAATTCAAGAGTTCCCGAAGCAACCTAGCCTCATCTGGCTTTTCTAAACTTCTCACTTCGCATTTGGAACCCTCAATATTTTTCCCTTGCCTACTGGAACTGCGCAATCTGTAAAGAGCCAACCTCCCTTAGCATCCAAAACTGCGCATTGTTGTCCCTTAGCTGCCTAATCTACCTTGCATCCAAAAACTGTGCAAAGGTGTTCTCCTAGGACCTCATCCCGCAGCAGTGTCTTGCATCCCAAAATTGCGCAGTGTTGTCCCTTAACTGTCTAGTCTGCCTTGCATCCAGAAACTACGCAAAGGTGTCCTCCCAGGACCTCATCCTGACAGCAGTCACTGCCTGCTAAAACTACATAGATGTATCTCTCGGTGACCACAAGGAATGATGAGATGCTAGATGAATCTCAAGGAGTTGAAGGGAAAGGCCAAGGAACCCAAGTTATGATAGAAGATCAAGACCATACGAAGACTCCATCGAATGCATAACCCTTTGAAGGTTAGGTATGGTAAGTAAAGCACATATTTTTGAAATACATCTCTTAGTGTAGCTTGAAGGACTTTTGATCATCGTCATATCATTCTGTCTTCAATGACATGCATGGTTGAAAGCACTAAATTCATTCCATGTGTTTCCTCTACATGTCTTGCTCCCTTTTGCTTGTTGGACCAACTGTTGTCTTTGGCATGTTGATTGCTTTGTCATGCTTGCGACCTTGTTCTGGTGATTTTGGAGGTTTGTATTGTGTGTTTGGGTTGTCTTCGCTTTGTGAAAATCCTTCGTAGACACACACAAAGTTGTAAGCACTATCACACAAGTGTCGTCACGGTCATCCAAATGTTCATCTCAAGTGTCGCGCTTGTCGCTCTCAACTTTAAAACAGTCTGATAGGGGGCATGTTTTCTCTTCTTGTCCTCTTGGTCTATGTTTTCATGTTGTTGAAGTATGCTAAGTGTGTGATCACAATGTCAAGTCTTCACAAGTTCAATTGCCTCCCACAATTAGCCATTTTCCTGAAAATCTTTCCATTTGGACAACACTTTTCCATGGGGCCCTGATTGAGTTGCACTGCACAGTCTCAACCCTCAGTGACCCTACTTTGTTGCCTAGAACTACATAGTGTTTGAGGCTATCCTCGGTGTTAGTTGCATTATGGAATCCTAGAGGTGAGCAACTTGTCTTCCTCCCTAGAACTCCGCAGAAATTGCCTCCATGCCTGATTTTAACCGCACATTTCGCAAGAAAAGACATCAAACCTCCTTCGTGTCTGTTGGATCCCCACATTACATAGAGACCTGGGCCTACACTACTCTCAGAAATGGCACAGAGATGTCCTCCCAGTGACCTCCCTCAGTTGGGTCTCATTGCTCTCCAAAACTGCATAGACTTTCCTAGCTATTCCTTCATTGCCCTGCTTTGTCTTCCCTCTAGAAAACTTCACAAAAATTTCATGCTGCTCTGACCTACCTTCCTCCCTAGAACTGTGCATAATTTCCCAAATGGTCCTTTACAACCATGTCTTGTCTTTCGTCCATAACTTGTGAAAACTTGCCCAGTAGGGTCCCACCTTGCAGCTGCCACTAATGGTGTTCACTGCACAATTCTGCCTCCCATTGACCATTGCGCAGTTTTCTCAGACAGTGAAGACTATGCCGAGAGTTCCTTATCCTAGATTGAGCCATGCTCTACCTTTTGTCAGTGAATTGTCCTCCCTCCTTATCACTCGAACATGAAAACAATGCATCATGCTAGACTAGGAGGTTTTGGATTTGATTTCATCTCGTCATGAGTGAATTGTAGGAATAGGCACATAGATGGAACATGGTGAGATGATGAATGATATAAAAAAGGATCACACATGCTAGAAGACTTACTTGCAACCAGATGGATGAACAGAGCACATCAAGCAACAAGTGAAAGGAACACATGCATGGAACCATCTTGCATGACCAAGACCATTAAAGACCCTGCAACATCAATACATGCATAGGTGAAGACAAAGCATGTCCAAGAACACATCTATCACTCAGTAGCACAACAACTTGACATGGACACCACAGTCAGCTAGTACATGTTAGCGGTGTGATGTCAAGTTGTGTCATGAGTTGTCTCATCCACATCACTACTATTGACCATACTTGCCGTAATCGAATGTAATGTAAAGTGAAAGTCCAATGGACGCACACATGAAGTTGAATAGTCATTTAATTTGTAAAGTCATAGGAAGTTAAATGGTCATGAGGGAAGTCCAAGAGTCACAAGGGCCAAGCATCACCCTTGGTTATATATATCCCCTCATTGTATGAGCAAAGGAATTTTCACCTTTGCTCCTCCCACATAGCCTTGAGAGTCTGCAATATTTTTTTTGAAGAGCGAGGAGTGGCTTCAATGTCCCACTATTGGGACTAGTGATGTATGGTGTACAAATTTGTCTTGGGACTTTTTCTTAATTCAGAATCCCGTTAAGGCCATCACATTTTCATGCATGTTTTGTAGATGTTTGTAAGACTACTCTTTAAACATTTGTAATGCATGTTTTCTTAACCTGTACTAAGACAATTGAAATACTTTGGTTGTTTTAGTACTTACATTGTTGAAGATGTGCTGTATTTCTTATCATCGTTGTCTCATCCCTATGGACTACTATGTGGGATACTAGGCATACCACTTTTGTGTATTGGCTATCATCGTTGTCACATCCTTATGGAATACTTTGCGGGATACTCGACATACTATCTTTGTTTTTTGGTTATAACAACCATCACATCTATGTGGACTACTCTACTGGGTGTTGTATGTGTTGTCCCTTTTACCTTGGTTTTAACAATTGCCACGTCTGTTGTGGACTATTCCATTGGATGCTATACAAACCCTTCATGGTTTGTGTGTGTCTCTTCTTAGGTGGTAGTACTACCTCTTACTTAGAGGCTCACTTTACTGTCCCCCCTTTGTAGTAAGAGAACCTTGACATAGTTACATTACACACTAACTAGGCACACATACCTTGTTGTTTGAATATACTAGCGTAACACTCTCATGTGATGACAACTAGAGCCAAGGCATATCTCTAAGTATATGGAAACCGAGCCTTTATACCGAATGGATCTCCTACGCTAAACAATGTGAGGTTTATTTGGGAATTCACATCGGGGAGATCCCCTTGGTTGACAGATTTCCAACACCGTCAACAAAATGGCACTAGAAGGAGGGCCAGACGATAGGCTATGCCCATAGATTCTGGTTTGTATCTCTTAATTAAAAATGGCTCTTCCTGACATCATAATCTTGGGATATCTTTCTACAAATTTCGAATGTACCATCCCCGCAGAAGTTATCAATGACCTATCCAAGTTAAAGTTCAATGGTGAGGGTGAACCATATTTTCACACGCATGTGCGTCAAGCTATAAATTTTTTCCTACACCACAAGATAAAGTACAAAGATGTTTGGACTGTATTACTCACCCTCACATTCAAAGGTTGTGCTCAACGCTGGTGTTACACATTACCCTTTGCCTCTATCGATTCATTTGGTCAGCTTTTTGAAATGATGATTAAAACGTTCAATGAGTATAGCCATCGAGATCTCTGTGAAAAAATATGCCATTTAGGTATGGAGCCTAATGAATTAGTTGAGGAATTCGCTGATTGCTTCCTTCACCTCTATTACAAAATTCCTGAAGAACTTGTGAACTTTGAATTCTTAAGAGAAGATTTTAAACTCTTGGTTCATATTTCTCAATGCGGTGAGCCTCCTCATTTCCCTTCCTCCTCAACTCTTGCGGATCATGAGGCACCTCAAATTGCATAAGAGGAGCCCAACACCCCATTTGTTCATGTCCTCCTCCCTTTCTCATCTCGAAGTGGGTGCCCCCTTGTGGTGATTGCAAAGCTGAGAAATCTGCACAACATGTCCCCAACCAATCTTCTCATCCATCTCTTGCTTCAATGGAGGAAATTCTAGAATGGCTCAGGAAGCCTACAATAAAGACTCATTCCTCCATTCCATAAGAGGACATCACCATGCATATATCAAGACTCAAATTTGATCTTCATATCTGCCATCCTTTGTCATCTACTAGCCATGACTCCTTGTAACATGACTCACTTGATTAATCCACTTCACTAGATAATTGTTTGCATTCACTTGATTCTCAAGATGTTGGCTCAAATTGCGGTCGTGTGCAAGGAAGTCACATTACACAGACAGAGGAGAAGAAAGGCAAGGACTCTATCAATCTTCCCTCTCTATTTCAAAATTATGCACATCAAAACAATGAGCTTCCATTCTCAAATTATTTTTAATCTGCTAAGCACATCATGTGATATTCTGTTTTCTTATGAAGACTCTAACTCAGGTCTAGAATGTGCTCTTGTCAAAGAAGATGTCCATATCAAAACTTCCTCTTCACCCCACTTGCCCATGTGTCCTACCATTCACAATGCATCAACATGCATTAGAGATACTCAATGTTCTCTTGTTTCTTCATTCGATGAGTTATCTCCTCAATCGACACAAGACAGTGAGGTTATCCATGATAAAATTGAAAACAATCTAATCACAGGGTTTCCTTTCCATCCCTTGTTATCTCCTCTCTTGCATGAAGACAACTCTTCAAGTCAGCTTGCTGAAGTTCAAAATTCTAGTGAAACCTGTGACAAAGATGGCTGCCATCCTAAGAGAAATTTTGAAATCAGCAACAACAACCATCCTCAAGCCATGCATGATCTGGTTCTAGCTTCAAATTACGATTATGCAATTCTAGAAAGTTCTAGGATGTACCAGGGAGTCGAGGCACTTCAATGTTCGTTGATGGTTATGTCAGGAACTCACAACTTTGTTAAGCCCCCGAAACCACATCAGATCTAGTTTCACACTATCAATCTATTTATCTGCATGGTTGCACTCGATGTGGATTCATGTCTGAAAAATGTTTGGTATTCTGGCTGTGATCTTTCAAACTTTAAAAATTTCATGTATGAGCGAATCCATGAATCTGTCACAACGCATCCGTCTTCATGCAAATCTCTCATGTTAGACTCAGGTTGGGAATGTACATCTATCATGAAATCATGGAATTGTGAATTTGATCATCTCAGAGACTCTCTTTTCCAGCTATCATACTTATTGAATTTCCCTCTTCATGATTATCTCCTCAGTCTTCTTGCAAACCTTGCACTTCAAATCTGTCTACCATATCTAGCTCACATTGAACTTGGTTCCATTATTCGGAGCGTTTGCAAGATTTTTCACATGTATTTTTCTTTGTTCATTGCAAACTGGGAATCTGACGTCTCAATTAGTTCATCTGATCATTGCTCTATCTTAGGTGACTTTCGTTCGACTTATCATTTTCCCATGAGCACACCCGATGACAGTTGCTTCACACACTTTGATCTTCATTGTTTACCATCTTTCTCTTCATATTTCTGTCAATTAGGTGAGGCACTTCAACCTTCCCTGTTGGTTATGGAAGGTCCTCATTGTCTTGGCATGACTGATGAGAATGATCGGATCAATATTTCCCTACCAGATTCCCATCGTGATCCCATATCTCGAATTAGAAATCCATCTTTTCAAATACCATGAGGATTTCCAAGCATCCATCATGAATTTTATGATCCAATCACTGAATGGCTAGAACAATCTTGCTTGGCAAGCCATGTGGCAGGCAACAAGTTTCAATCCTTCCTCACACTTGCTAAGAAGCTCGGTGTAGATGAGGACGCATCCGCAATAAGTTTTCAACATTTGTTTAGAAAAGGTATCCATAAAAAAGGTCAGCACGTGCATTGGGTGGTTGTGACACATCTTTCTACCCACAAGCAAGACCTTCCTTTTCGTGTGCATATTTTTCAAGTTTTTGTATTTCTTGTTGCACACTACTCTTTATCTGTTTTAATCATTTGTATATTTGTGGATGCAGGTCAGGAGTGACTACGATGGCTTCAATGGAAATTTCATTTCACATAACCCCAACCGTTTATCTGTTAGGATAAGAATAGGATTAGTTGAACCTTAGCTTTCCCTTCCTTGCACTCGTCTTGCACTCGTAGTCCATCATGGTTTTCTTATTCTAGTTTTAGATCTTGTTTGCTTTAGTCATTTTGTTCTCTTTTCTTTTTTATTTTGTTTCCTGGTTCTGTGTTTTCTGCCTATCTGCTTTGTTATCTTCCTTGTCCAGTTTCCCTTTTTATTTAGTACACGCATGAATGTTGTGCCTTACTAAATCCTGGCTTCTGAACATGTATGTGGCTGGAGTTCAAAGATTCTTGTGACACTACAACGCTTGCCTAGTCCTATGTCCAGCTTCCGTGTGTTTTGGTTGCACCTTTTGGCTGATGATGTCTTGACGGAAAATACGATCCGTCTATAAGGAGAGATTTGGTCCAACCATGAACCTATGTCCAATCTAGGAACCTCATGCCTGTACTTAGTTTTCTGCTTTGGTGTGTTCAAGCTTATCCAACTAGTAGAAATGAAGAAGGGGAAATCTAAA
The DNA here is from genome assembly GCA_000404065.3 of Pinus taeda. Classification (NCBI taxonomy): domain Eukaryota; kingdom Viridiplantae; phylum Streptophyta; class Pinopsida; order Pinales; family Pinaceae; genus Pinus; species Pinus taeda. Next base: position 86,862 of record APFE031457253.1, on the reverse strand, counting down.
TGAGAAAACCTAAATCATAGGTATTTACATGCTTCTCTGAAGGAACAACCTCTCTTGTTCTCAATAAGTCGAGATCCCTCTTCCACCCCAAAAATAAATAACTATCGATGTACAATTCTCTTTCAAAAATAACAATGGTGTAAGAAGAGAAAGGCTTCCTGCGCAGAGAGGTTAAGCAAGAAACTCCACCGGGGCACTATCCAGGCTCCCTGGCAGTGGAGCAATGCTTATGTTCATGTGTGACTTTGTTAGGGTACTATCCAGGTCTACTGGTAGCGAAGCAACAACAGAGATGAAAAAATTATACTCTGAAAATATTAAGCTCGCAAGCCAAACTACCCTTCCCAATTCGAAACACTGTGATCTGGCTGAATCTTATGTCATGTTCAACTGAGAAGGCACACAGAGGACCATGTATTCCCATGGGGTAAGTGGGGAAGCCGAAGTAATCTACATGATGAATCAATACTCCCTGATGGACCAAGTCATTGCACTAAAATGAACCAAGATAGAGAAGATGGAATTCAACTAGTGTGTTGCCAACTGTTGTAGCGGTTGCAACACCCTCCAAAATTTTGGCCTGTACTCAAATTTCGGAGCCTACAGTGGGTCTTGTGATTGATCATTCCTTAATCTCTTATCAATAAGCTGATGTTCTCAAGCTCCCCTCTTCGATCTTAAGAGTCGATCACGCTTTATCTTATACAACATGTGTCATCTTTGGGCATGGGGATTATTGCTTGTCATGCAAAGGGAAGTTTGTTTTGCTTTAAGGTGAAATCTTTGTGCGTATGAGTTGTTCTCATCACATAGACATGTATCGCACTCACTTCACGCACTCTTGTCACAAAGGTTGTTGCATTAAGTGAAGTAAGTTTTGATATGCTCTGGATGGTCTATTTTGTGTCACTAAGTGTTCAAGTGTGTGATCGTAGTCAAGTCCTATCACTGTTCACATCGGTTTCATTGATCCCACACTTAGCCAAATTTTGGAGTTTCCCGAGCAACCTAGCCTCATCTAGATTTCTTGAACTGCTCACTTTGAATCTGCAACCCTCAAGCTTTTTTGCTTTCCTGCTGGAGCTATGCAATCCACAAAGACCCCAACCTCCCTTGGAATCCATAAATGCGCAGTGGTTTTGTTGACACCTAATCATCAGGATTGGGTGAATAACTAAAATTAATGTAAATAAATAATAGAGAATATGAATGGTCACCGGGAGATGAAATGAACAGTCTCTCCCTCATGTATATAATAAATACCAACCTAAATGAATATCAACGAATTGTTTTTGAGGAGTTACTGCCTGGTCTAACATGGTATCAGATCCAGTGCCATTTTTGGCTTCCCTTTGCTTTGTAACTCCCTATTCTACCTATGTTCTACCTTGCATACAAAACACAAGTCTCTGTCTTTTATTCACATTCATATTCACCTACATATAAAAGCGTTGCTCCTATGCTATGCTCTGACATATAATACGCTGCTCATTTCCCATATAATATGCTGCCCATGCTAAACGTTGTGGTACGCTACTGATGGTGTTAGTTGTTTGAAGCCTGCTCCATGCACAGTATACATTTTATTCTTGTAGTGAATAGTTCGCCCTCCAAACCGTTTGGTATAGTCTGCCCTCCAAACTGTTCTGTTGGGTGAATATCGTTGGACGAGCACAGTTACAGTGTCTACCTTTTCATAGACCTTTTCTTCCAGATTTCTCAATCGTTCCTAGTGCCACATTGCAATGGCATCCGTATCATTTCTATGTTATGTCGAATCAACATATTTTGTGAAATCTGTGGTGAGGAAAATGTCGTGAAATCGCCAGAGGTGCTATCAATCTCGCCAGAGAGATTACTTCTAAATCTAGTCCTCTTAGCCTTGTCTTCAACACTTTAGGGTTGTGATTTTTATCATGGGTTAAGGGTTCCATTCTCAGTGGCCACAGTCTAGGCGTGTTCTTGTCCTGAAAATTCTCTGATCCATCCTCTATTCCTCTAGTTCGCATTGAAACTCCAAATGCAGCTTCACTTCATTACATGAAAATGCTCAATTGTGTTTAATCATGTCATTATCTGTATTTAGCCATATTTCTCATATATAAGCGCGGTGAAGAGCGTGATAATAGAGTGTGATCAGCACACTTAACTATAATTGCGTGCGGTGAAGAGCGTGATAAAATACTGCTCGAGATGGTGCTGGTGGCGACGGTAACGGTGGTGGAGGCAGCTATATTAGTGTGATGTCAAGGTGTAAATGGTATCAAAGTGTAAAGCATAGGATTTGAGCTTTCATGTATCTGACCACTCTCTTATGAGAAAAGCATTCGTCCAAGTTTTTTTTTGGCAAATTCTGATTTACATCATAATTCAAGTTATGATAGGTGTTCTATCGCTTTTGAGCAGTTGATATTGTTTATCTTGAATTGCAACCATATTCTAATGCAAAAAAAATGGTGATATTCTATATGGATAGAATACAGTTTACTCTTTGTATATTAAATCAATTTCTTACCTAATCAAGAAGGAAGAATAAGGCTGTATTATTCTAAAGCAAATTTTTGCCAGAATAAGTTTTTTTTTACAGTACAAGATTTTACAATGCATTCAATCATATCCATTGTGGGAATAGTTCTCACTAGCAAGGAGAACTATCCTGAGTGGTCTTGGATGATAAAGCACACCCTCATTTTCAATGACTTGTGGAAAGGAGTGTGTGTTGGAGATGGAGACAAAGAGCCAGAACAGCCTACCTCAGACAAAGAGTTCGCCATTTGGGAAAATAAGAACAGTAAAGCCTATGCATTAATTGTAGCATCTGTAAGTGAACAGGTGAGTCACCATATTTCGCCATTTTCAACTACTTTTGAAGCCTTAAAAAGCTGAAAGAACTCTATGACTCACATTCTGCACTTGAAGTTGTTCAACTCATGATTAAACTCTTCACTCTTGAATTACAAAATAATGATCCTCTTTCTCTTGCATCCGAAGTAAAATCTATAATGCATGATATCAAAGCCACTAAGGTTGAATTGGATATTCCTCTTATCGATTTTCTCAAGGCACTTTATCCTACTTACTCCAACTATCTTGAGTCATTGCAAGCAAATGGAAATCTCAAATATATTACCTTTGATTCTCTTGTGAAAAAATTTGTTGAAAGAGAGAAAGCTTTTGGAAAGAAGACAGCCCCTGAATCTTCTGAAGAGGCTATGTGCCTTGCTCATAAAGGAAATAATCTTTCCCAAGATTCTTCCAGAGGAAGAGGTGGTCGAAGAGGAAGAGGAAGATATTTCAGAGGCAGTGGGGCAGACACTCTCAAGGAGAAAAGTCAGATTTTCACTGCATATGCTGCAAAAGAAATGGATCACATGATGCCTCTACATGCAGGTTACCTTGGGACAAAATTGAGTAGCAAAGAAACCAACAGAAAGGTAAAACTAATGACACATACAAAGGTAAAGCACCTGAATCTGCTCATTATGTTGTGGCACAATGTATTACTGGAGTAAATGAAGATTTATTTAATGCTTCACTTGCTTCTTGGAAAAATGATTGGTTGCTTGATTCAGGAGAAACTTGCCACATGACTCATAGAAAAGATTTTTTTGAAGAATTTACTGACAACGTTGATGGAGCAGTATACTTTGCAGACCAATCAAAACTCAAGACATCAGGGCTTGGCACAATCAAGCTTAAATTGCGTGGTCTTCCAGACTTTCTTTTGCATCATGTTCTATATCTCCCACAGCTGAAGAGAAACTTGCTATCCTTGGTCCACATCTACTAGCAAGGTCACTCCATTCATATGTTTGATGGCAAGCTTGAGGTGAGAAAAGCATCTGACCACTCACTTGTCATGAGGGGAATAAAAGAATAAAGGCTTCTGAAGTTGTAGGGTACCTCTGCTCGTGCACAACATTTCTCATACAACTCTAATTATGAAGAAAGTACGCTTCCATCAAGTTTATTATGGCACGCTAGATTTGGACATTTGAACTATGACAACATTTTCTTGTTGAAGAAAAATGGTGTTGCTGGTTTGCCTACAATTCCTAGGAAACTTAAGCAATGTGATGCTTGCATTCTAGGAAAGCATAGCAAACAGTCTTTTCATGATTCAC
>APFE031457249.1:132261-153637 GCA_000404065.3 Pinus taeda | reverse complement strand
TTGCCCACGTATTTTCCCACATTGTAGCTTGTGCTCACGTGATTTTTCCAAGTAAATACGAGTTTGCTTGAGCCATTATCATTCATTCTCATGTAGGTATTGAGCAGTGGAGGCAGGCAAGCAGCGAAGGAGATTTGAGCCAGTGATTGATTCAGATCTGAGCTGTATTGTGTGTAACAGAGGTGGAGATACTTGTGAGAAGTATTATGCTGTGTAATGGTACATGACTCAATCATTAATATACAGATAGTTGGGGTTTTTAGCGAGATGCTTTCCCCGGGATACATACTGTGTTAATGTGTGAATGCTCTTGATGTTTTATTGTTATTGAAGCTGCTATATTGATGATCAACGTAGAGGAGCTTATGTATTGTGTATGTTTTCCGCAATAGTACATGATCAAGATAATCTCCATTGAATATGTGTTAAATTATTCAAAATTTCTACATGGTATCAGAGCTGGTCGATTTGTAGAAGAGATTTCTACAGGATATCAAAGCGAGGATTGATCATCAGATCTACTATTCAGGAAGTGTTTACATTCTATTTCTTCAGGCAGAGTCTGTAATCGGCCCAGGTAGCCTCTGGATTCATCCTTCTTTTGGAAGGTGAGATATCTGGTGAATGCCCATACAGTCGATCTCTGTACAAGAAATACTTCGTTCTCACGAATTTTAGATCGGAAGTAGTTGAGTTTTTTTGAGCTAGTGGAATGGCGCTCAAGGATAAACTCAGAAACATCTAAGTGTGAGAATGGAGACAGTATGCCCCAGTATCTCACGAAGTTCACCCAATGTCGGGATGAGCTGGGAAGTGTGGGGGTGACTGTCAAGATATGGTGAGTCTACCTCTCCTTGGCCTTCCTAAGAGTTGGCATAGCTACCAGAACTCGGTGAATGGAAGGGAGAAATTGCCAAGATGGGAGAGACTTTGGTCGGATCTTGTGCAAGAGGAGATTAGACGGCGCACCAGAGACAGTTCTTCATCTATGGATGATGAGGAGAACTGTGCCTTAGCGAGTAAGGTGAAGAAGGGGAAGGGTAAGGTTTCTCTTTCCGAAACCAGTTCTTCCAATGATGGGAAGAAGGTTGACAAGTCGAAGGTGAGATGCTTTCGTTGTCATGAGTTGGGCCATTATGCTACTAATTGCCCAAAGAAGAAGTCCAAGAAGGGATCCGAGGAAGGATCTGAAGGTGAGGAACTTGCTTCACAGTTTGAGTTGGATTTCACACTCTTCGCATGCATGGTTTCATCCATGATGGGAAGTGGTTGGTTTCTTGACAGTGGAGCTTCTTTCAACATGACCGGTGACAAAAGTTTGTTCAGTACTTTGGAGGAGAAAGATCTCCAGATACTCATAGGGATGGGTAATGATGAGAAGTATAGTGTCTCAGGTTTAGGCACGGTTATTTTTCAGAGGGAGCATGGAGCTCACCTTAGCTTGATCGATGTCAAGTATGTACCAGGACTGAAGAGAAACTTGGTGTCAATCGCGATGCTGGAAGACAGAGGCTATGATGTAGTCTTCAAAGACGGAAAGGTTTTCCTTAGACACATCATCACTAGACAGGTGAAGCAGATTGGTTCACGGGTCAAGAACCTGTATGCTCTTAAGGTTCAAGATGCATGCAAAGCCTTGAGCAGCAAGGCAACTGATGGAGACTTGGTGGTTGAGAGGGAGGGTATATTACTCTCAACATGCAGAGCCAGAAGAAGTCTCAGACAATTGTGGAGGAGCCACGATTGGTGCAGCAGCTTCAGGAGGTTGTGGAGCAGCCACAACAGGGGAAGCTGAGAGGAGATCAAGTAGAGACATCTACTCATGCAGAGACCTCCAGTAGGGGAAACTTCAAGCCAGGTGGGTAGAGGGATCGCATGCAACCATACCTCCAGGTAGGAGGTGGGGCGATATAGAGTGATTGTCCCAAGGAGGAGGGTAGGATCCTTGAGGTACCCAACCTCTTGGATGAGACCTTGCTATGAGAGCCCCTATGTGGAGTAGTAGGAACTGACTGATTGGGTAGAGACAGATGCAGATGGAGTGGCAGAGAGAGCGACAGTGCAGGAAATCCCAGGACAGTGCATAGCTAGCAGGCTACAACAATGTGAGAGGCACACGTGTTTTTCACAGTGCTAGGTGGCACAGAGAGGTGTGCAATGGTGCGAGATGCATGGAGATGTTGCAGCACCACAGATGTCAGAGAGGGAGCACTTGTCAGCAACAGGTAGAGCTTCAACATCAGAATATGTTCCTAGCCCAAAAAAGTGGTCAGTTGGGAGTGTTTTTGTTCCAAGTGTTGTTGGAGCAAGTGGACCGGGTAGATGTGTTGCATGCAGAACATTCCAAAGTTACAGGATTGGGTTCGAGAGGAAGCCTTTCTTGTTGAGAGGGAGTGTTGAAAAATGTGCAACAAGAAATGTTAAATTTAGAATGTGCTAAAAATAGACTTGCTAAAAATATCATGTCTAAAATAGCAGTTTGGCCAGTGAGGTCATTAGATTCCTTGGGTGAGAGGTGAAACTGCTAAAAATAGAAAGTTCTAAAAATAGCATTTCTGGGTCCCTTCCTATTTATAGCAGTCCCTAGTCTATCTATAGGAATTAAAATTAATCTTGGTCTTAACAACAGTTGGAAATATTAATTAATTAATTCAGTTGAGTTAATTAGTTAAGGAAATTAGAATTTGAAGTCTTTGTGAGCATGCACATGAGATGTCCCACTGATTGAGGAATTTATCCTTAATTTCCTCCACTAATTGAGGGAATGAGTATCATTTCTATAATGAGAGAATCAATTGACTTAGTTCTAACTCGTCAAGCCCAGTTAGATTATTTTAACAAGTTGTTAAAATAATAAAATATAGTTTGTTAATGCTTGCATGCATGTGACAACTATTATTTTAGATAACTGAGGATTCACTCATAGATAACTATTGCATGTCAGTTCTGTTAGAGACCCAGTTGAGATCAGAGAAGGGATAATGTACTATCAGTTGGATGAATATTTTTCTTATAAAGGAAGCTCATCCATGATGAGGATTTATCTCCTTCAGCTTTGTGCAGTTATTTCAGAGGTCAGTGTTGTGTGTGAGGTGAAAATCACACAGGTTGCAGCTGGAGGACTCAGGAAAAATTGTGCATAGAAATAGGAGGCTTGGAGGGCAGAGTAGAAGGTTTGTGAGAATTCTTTGGATGTCTATGAGTAGCAAAGGGATTGTACTAAGAGCTGGATAGCTTCTGAGCTAAGGGCTAAGGCTTTGTGTAATCTGAACTATATTTCCACTTGTATGATAATACAGAAATGGGGTTTTATGCAAGTACTTTCCCTGGGTAAATTCTTCTGTGTTATGTGAGATTGATTCGTTCTTATCAGTTATATGTGTTCTTATTGATGTTGCTCATGGTTAATTAAGCTTCTGCTAAATTGTTTGTAGAAGTATATCAAGTGTTTTGCTTTAGTACATTGCATTACCAAGTTGATCTATAGGTGGGAAATTTATACATGGTATCAGAGCTAGCTGATTTGTAGAAAAAGTTCTACATGGTATCAAAGCTAGATGATTTGTAGGAAAAAATCTACAAAAATTCTATAGTAGGTTTCATGAATGTCATTTGCATCTTGCCAGTGTTAATGTCAAAGGCTGACATTAACCTATTTTGATTGGCAAGTGTTTTCTTGAAGTATTGGGCATAAGTCTCAGCCTTCAATGTCTCATTCCTCAACTTAATTTCCTTGTATTTTTCTTTAATATCTTTCTCTTTATCTACAGGCCTATTGGATGAAGAGACTTCAATGTTCAGCTGTCTCTCAATAAGTTGAGTGTTTGAAGTAGAAGGTTGTTGAGTTTCACCTGAAGCATTTGGGCCTTTTCTCCTTCCCACCATTGTGTCAGTGTCAGTGATTTCCAATGTTCCACTGGTGTCTTCTTGTTCAGTTACAGAATTAAGCTTGGGCCTCTTCCTGTAACTGATCTCAAATTGGTCATCTGTAATGTCCATGGTTGAACTAGAACCTTCTTCCCTGGTTCTCTTGACATTTCTATCTTTATTTGTTGGAGTCTGTAGGAGGGGAATAATAGTCATTTGTTCCTGTAGTTCTAGAACCTGCAGAAGGGAACTAGTATCAATCTGGTTTTCCACATCTAATAATGTATTCTCCACATCTACCACAGTTTTGTCCATATCTATCAAAGTGTTTTCCAACCATTCTGACTGGTTGGCAAATCTCTCAACGTCTGGCCTGGGATGATGTATGAAAGGACCCAATTTGACTTTGAGCCTTAGTTTATTTATGACTCCATGAGGGTCATACTACCACATAAAACTATTATTGAAATTCATCTGCTGTAAAATCTTATCGGCCTCTGGTCCAGCTTCCCTAGTATTACAAATAAAAGGGCCCAATTCATTTTTCATTTTGAACTGAGTCTTCTTCCTAGCTGATAGGAAATTGACTTCATCAGAGTTTATAATCTGCCTAAAGTACTCTAATGCAAATATCCTCATTAGGAGGTATTTGGGCAGTTTGTAGGGAGCTAGTTGGCATCCATATATCCTTATCTCTGTGTGGTTCTGGTATAGATACTAGTCTCCCACTCTACTGTTATTTTCCAACTGTAAAACCCTTTTAATTTCCTGACTGATCTTGGGCTGATAGCTACTAATTAGCATGTTTATAACAGGATGCACAAATGAGTCAATGAATTCTTTATAGGAAAAAATAGTGGAGTATTTTTGGATCAATGGTGTCCATAGATTTTTGATCTTGGATTGTCTTTGGTGTCTAACTTTTGAATGTCGACTGGAAATTTGTTTGATTGATAATATAGGAACATGTGAAACAAAACTGAAGAGTATTTGAAGACTCTCTCATTTGATAGTCTGATAAACTGCTCATGGATTCTGTCTGCTATAAACTAAGCATAGTTGTAAATGGTAGCAGGAGGCTTGCCTCGGCAAAAGATAGAAAGGAAAGCAAGGACAACCTCATCCACATGTTCATCTATGGAGTACCCTAGAATGCAGGAAAGCATGGTTATAATTTTTCTACCTCTCTCAGAAAAATGGTGGCAGCATATGGAGGACTATCTGTTGGAGTATGAGACTCCTCTATGATGAAAGTTTGAAAATTTTGAGCCTTCTTAGGAAGGTCTAGGTTTATGTAGAGTTCCAGTAAAACTTCAATGGAAAGTGGGGTATGATTCGGGCCTGCCTAAATTTGCAGTATTTGATTAATGGATTCTGCAGTGATGGTGAATAAAACTTGTTGGTCAGGCGTGACTATGGCTCTTTGACTAGGAATGTAGCAAGCTTGGCAGAAGTGGATGATTTATGGGAATGGGTGTACTTCTGAGAACAAGTACTTGGGCAAATTGGACTCCCATCATTCTGGTTCAAAAACTTGTCTTTACTCCGGTAGTGGAGTTTTAGTAGGTAGGCAAGAGAAGTAATGTCCTTGATTTGAAATTCTATGTTAGCTAATGTAAGGTGGTCAATATCCAGGTGAGGGGTTTGCAGGGGTCTTACATACAGAGAAGTTTGGGAAGCCATAATTGGGTTTAGTGAATTGAATTATGCTTTTAGTGGTTTCAAGAGTAAGGTTTAGAGTTTCTGGAATAGTGGGAGGGTAATTACAGTCTGTAAAAAAGGGTTTGGGATATACAATAGGTTTCTCTTCAATTCAGGAAGGTTTTTTAGTTAATTTAATTAACTAACCATTCAATAAATATTGTGCATTTTTCAAATTCACTGGGTCGTTCTGGTTTTTCCAAGAAAACCTGGAAATTGGTGATTTGGTGTGCAGACGGGATTCTGTGGTAGCTGCAGAGGGTACTGAGGCTTTGAACTGGCTATTTTCTACTTCAATTTGGTGTCCACAGCCTCTTTAGGCAACAAAAGGTGGTAAAATTGGTCGCACAGAGGTTCAGGGTGTCACAAATGGCTTAGCAGAGGTTTACAATGAAAATGAACAAAAAGAGTGAATTGGGGCTTTTTCGGCCTTTTAACCGATAATGGTTACATTTTGGCATGGAATTTGGCCGATGAACAGTGGGCAGTTTTTCCTTAGGCGGGGAGGTAGTTTTTATCCATATCGCACCACTTTTGGATGGAGGGCGGTATTTTTCTCGAGCACGCGATATAACGTGCTGCTGCCACATAGCCAAACAACACTCAGCCAAAACCGTGAATCTCGCGTGCTCTCAGGATGTTAACAATCAGGCAATGAATCCAAGCGATATGGTTGTGCGCCCTTGGATCTAGGTGTGGGAGATCGGAGGGATATCACGCAGTTGACTTGCACGGACGGAGTCGGGAAAGTGGTTGGCGAGGCCCAACATTTTATTACAAATAATTGTAATTAATTAACGAAAAATGTTAGGATTTTTAATATAAGAAAATAGTTAATAAGGTAGGACCATGGGTTATATGAAGGGATTTTTTAACTGCACCAAGGTTTGGTGGGTTAAAAAGGGTGTCGAGGAATATAAATAGGGGGGAGTTATAAAGCGGGACTTTAGGAAAAACTTAGGATAAACGGATTTTGTGGGTTTTCAAGGGGAAAATGGAAATTAATAAAGGGGAAAAGTGATATTTGTAATGGGAAATGGGTTTCACACTAGGGAAAAGGGTTTTGGGGAGGGGGAATGATTTTTGAAGGGTAATATCTAGGGATATGTGTGAAATCAAAGGGTAAAGGTGGGGTATTTCTAAGAAATGAAGGGATAATGGGGAAAATTAGCAAATAAGTATGTGGGAGTATAGTGAAATGAGGGGAAATTAGTAAACAAACTTTGGTGAATATCCTCATTTTTCTCAATTCCTCCTGCACATGAAACATAGGATTAAGCATGATAAATGTGTTTTTGACTTAACAACTTTGTGCACTTTGCAAAGCTTCTTCTACCTACCCTTTATTTACCCTAACATTTTTTTCTTCATTTCAATGGGTGCATTTGAGCTTGCTGACCCTTTATTCATTTTCATTTGATAAGCAAACTATCTAATTCTAACCTCATAACTTCCAATGGCTCACATTAAACTGATGAGCTCATTATTATTCTCTACCTAACTACTGATCTGCCAAGATTAAACAGTGTGGCTAGATTTTTATTCTCTATCTATCAACATAAAATTTAAAGCATGAATGAGTCAAGATTAAACTATTTGACCACCATGGATTGTGGCATTTTGGATAAGCTGCACACAATCTTATTTTGCAAAGTAACAAAGGTAGTGGCATTTGAATTTGCACACTTTCATGATCTATTTTTATCTCTTTTTGGGGTTCATATTTTTTACTTTTTTTTATTTTTTCTTTCTTTTTGTCCTTTGATTATTTTTTTAGGACATACCCTCTTTACATTTTTTAATTTTTAATATAGAAAACATTTTGCAAAAATCAAAAGTATGTAAAATATTACAGGACTAACCATAGCCAATTCAAAATTATGAATCTCATTATTATAGGACCCTAACAAAATGCATAAATGGATTCAACACCCTAGATAACCCCTACGCATTTGAACTTTGCATATTAACCAACTTATGTTTGACATTGCATCAACCAACACTCCTTGTATGTCTCATGACAAGGACTAACTACCTCTTGTGGATCCTTATCTCTAGCGATGTGATCATTGACTAATGTTGGTTTTGGTCTCGTGGAAATTTTGTTGGACATTGGATTAGCCAGCGCTCCCCGTGTGGTTTGTGACGTGAATTAACCGCTTCTTGTGTATACTTATATCTAGCAGTGTAATTGTCGACTAACACCTATATGTTTTGGTCTAACGACAAACGTGGTTCCCAATGGGAGGTCACAGGGCCAATTCACCTCTATGCCCTCATGGTTAGGCTCTGCTAATAAGCCGGCAAGATGTGATCCCTTCAAGTTGATCTACTCAAATATTTCCTCAATAATAATAATAATGAGTATAAGATTTTTTTCCCCAAGGAAAAATTACAATTTTATTCAAAATGAACAAAATTACATTTTGCAGATGCTTAAATAGCACTTGGTCAAACCAGCCAAAGGCTAAGATCCACAACAACAAAAAACTAACTAAATATATTATTAGATCCAAGTGTAGAAAAGGCCAAATAGCCTACCCCTTTCTTCCTTTCTTCTTTTAAACTTTTCTCCAGACTCCTTAGGAGGGAGTGGCATTTATAATTGCTAATTGATTTACATATGCCTTCAAAGAGACATCTTTTTATGGATCCAAACTCTTTGAGATGTGGGATTGATTCACTCCACCCACCTCTAGTTGAGGGAGTGCTTCCATCGCCTGTTGCACTGTAATCTCTGCTTTTTCATAAATTCTTTGGCTTTGGGTCATTGATCTTGCATGCTCTTCCCCTATTTTTTGGTGTGCCTTGGTGTTCCTAAACCTCCACATTCATTTGATTCACCACAACTTCCTCTTCCTCTTCTTTTGAAATATACGGATCTGGAATCTGCCATCCCTTTGGCTTTATGGGCTACTTTTGTTTCCTATCTGGAAACTTCTTTCCCTGTGGACATGTATTTTGTAAATGTCTAGTTCGAAAACAAATGCAGCATTTGAATGTTGTGTTCTCAAAATCTAGAGGTTTTTTCCAATGAAAACTTTTATGAATCAAGTGGATACGATCAAGCAGTGCTTTACTATGATCAACCTTTACACAAATTCTAGCAAAAGTAAAAATTCTTTTGTTAGCCCTTTCTAAATTTGACTTTATAAATTTGCCCAAAGTGTTTCCAATTACTTCTAATACTTGGTGATGCCAAAAAAGGAAAAAGAAGATTATGCAATCTCACCAACCCAACATTTTTAAAACCACCAAAGTATTGGCATCAAAACCTGGAAACTATGGAGTGATAAAAAGGCGTGCACTCCCTAAAACCATGGTATCTCATTTAAGCGTAATCCAAATCTTTTTGTGTGTCAAATTTTATGAAAAAAAAATCATTTCGAACATAGATGAATGTCGCAATTGAGAATCCAAATTCAGAAAACCCGCTAATGAAGATCCCCTTATTTGGAAAAAAAACCATTAAATTCACATACAACACCTCGTGATTGGAGAACGTCAAACAAATATTTTACATATGGGATATTTTCCACCATTGCTGGAGCATGTTCCATCTGATCAATGATATAAGGTCAGGATATTTTGGCTTTGCCCAGCGGAAGTGAGCTTCTTCCTTATCATCTAGAATTAACGAGAATATTCCACCCAGTTAGGATGGGCTTGAGACTCTCCCTGCATCCCGATATGAAACTGAGCCGTTGGAGTTGTTGGTTTCTATAGAGCCTCCCAATGGCCGCAAACTTAGGATAATGGAGGAGGAATGAAAAATGAAGCAACATTTCATCCGCATATCATCTTGCAATGATTTTCCCCCACAAATCAAGTTTTGTAAGCTCGTCGAAATGCCCAAAATATTTTGGATATTCTGCTTCAACTCTTTTACAAGATCGGAGCCTTTCCACCTGGGGTTTTTACAAATATTTAGACAGACTTCTAAGCACCCCGATCTTTTTCCAAATCTAGTTTTTTCACACTGATCCATTGCCATATCTATGAAAAATGAATATCTTATGGCCTTGGGTTCGAGCAAATCTGTAATAAGACGTGAAACTTCAAACGCGGGAGCCGAAGCACCAAATTTGCATGAAGAAAACACATAGGCACCGCATAAAAATAAAATGCCATATCACCGCATAAAGGCTCGCATAGATTTGAGGATCTCCATATCCATCCATTAGTATCAAGAAAATTACTAACGTTGCCAAACTATGACCTTTCGATCTAGTTATCTCACCTACAGCGACGCAGAAGAATAGGGGGACCGAAGCCTTGACTGAAACCACTGAAGATTCAACTAGATCTAGACCCTTCGGTTGGCTTGGTGTGGACGTAGTTCGTGGACACTGGGGATGCCATATGCATCGAGGGCATATTGAAGCCCTGTGTCGGTAGCCTGGAACAACCTGCATACGAGAGATCTCGCCATCGTTCTCTCCAGATGATAATGATCATAATGAGTATAAGGTATATAAGATACGCAAGGGAAAATGCTTTTTTTTTTTTTTTAATCGATTGTTACAAAGTAATAAAGTCTCTTATTCCAAGTGTATTTTTGAATTAACTAATAATATATTTCACTGAAAATTTGTTTTTATTTTATTTTAACAATGTAGTAAGTATTTTTTCAGATTAAATACATCAATATTATGTTTCAAATTCATTTTCACAACAAAGGTGAAAAATTCTATAGATCCCAATGAATATATAGTAAGTATGCATTAGAGTCCAAAATTAGCCGTGAGGAATTAGTTATTTAATTAATAAAATATTTTTTGTACTTATCAAAACAAATAATAATTATAAATATAAAAAATAGGTGCAATCTAATTAATATACTAAATGTTTTTTCGCCATAATTTGACAATACAATTTCCAGCGAGTTTATGTTTTTTTGTTATTCAAAATGCACTTTTGAATGCATAAATGGATTCATCACCTTAGATAACCCCTAAGGCTTTTGAACTTTGCATCTTAAACAACTTATGTTTAACATTGGATAATCCAACACTCCCTATGTATTCCACGACATGGACTAATTGCCTCTTGTGGATCCTTATCTCTAACAATGCGGGTTTTGGTCTAATGGTAATTGGATTCCAAACAAATGGTATCAAAACGTAAGTCATGAGTTCGATACCAACCCAGCTCATGGTAGGGGAGATATTGTTGGACACTAGATCAACCAGTGCTCCCCGTGTGGTTTGTGATATGGACTAACCGCCTCTTGTGGATCCTTATCTTTGGAACTGCAATTGTTGACTAACACATGTATGTTTTGGTCTAATGGCAATTGTGATTCCCAAGAACTTAAACTTGTGATTCTTAAAGATATTTATCATATTTTAGGTAAAAATAGTCTTTAAAAAATGCCCGAAAAAGAACCATTTCATCTATCAATTACACTATCGTGTAAAAAATATTATAAAAATAAATAAATATTTTATAATTAGGCACTTTATATTACAATTTCAAAAAGTTACATAATCATAAGTTTTCTTCCTCTAGTCTGCCGAATTAGAAACCAAACCAGAGGTTGAGCAACAAATATTTGAGGTTGTATAAAACTCTCTTGATAATAGTGTACGTCAAATAAAAATTATAAAATATAGACTAGCTAAACGTAAACTGAGAGAATCCATTACAAGAACTGCAAACAGAAAATTGAGATTGCATGGAAACTATTATTTAGAATTTCCTACTTGGGGGCCTGGTAAGGAACAACCTCACATCCAAGGAAGGGGCTATTGCTACACTTGTTGAGAAGGATGTTTAATTTGTGGTCCATTCCATCCAACTTTTCCTCCAATTTTGCTAACTGGTGGGCATTCTCCTGTTAAGCATTGTTTTAGTTTGTGTGGACGTGCCCTGAAGGATTTTTATGTTCTAATAAACATTGATAGTCTGCACGTAGCCTACAAATATTGAGTGGGTGGAGGTGCCTAAATTAGGGACCCATCCTCTGGTCTCAGCATGGACATGGTGGTTAGGAGTGTAGCGACGTTCCTAATGAACAACAGCCTCAATTCTTTCAATTTCCTGGCACACAAGCTCAGGGATATATTGTTCATCACAAGCCAGCAATTCCCTTGCTTGCACCTGGGCTAATAGTTGAGAAATCGAAGTCATGTGACTTGGTGCTGGAGAGGTGATAGAGGAGTGGCCTCTACCCCTTCCTTGGTCGGGATTTGCTCTTCTTCCACGAGTCATAGTCCAAAAAAGAAGAAGGCTAGGGAAATTACTAGGATGGGTGAGGTAACAGGACAAGGATTTTCAAGTCAAACAAACAAATGTTTAGGGGCAGAAAAGAAGCTGAAGGAGGGGGAGATTACTTAAGAGCAAGGGTTGTTAGAAGTAGGTGTGAGGGAAAAAGAAACTGTGGTTTGATGCGTGAGAAAAGGCTAAAGGGAGATTATACAAGAGTAGAGGTGAGAGTAATGGAAAAGCCAAGCAGCGAGACGATAAGGGATAGTTATAAAAGATAGAGAATAGCGAGAAGGCCAATTCTAATTGGACTATTTTCAATAGATATGTTAATCCACATACCATAAAAGACACATAATCGCCCAAGTAAGCACGATTATATGCGAATGAAATTGAGCTAGATCAAGTAGGCTTACCTTGGAGGTCGAGAGGCCTACATCGAGAAACTAAGAAACTAGGTTTGCAACATGAATAAAAATGCACACTGAAAGGAATTTGCCATCCAAAAGGGATGCAGTTCTTAGATAATTCTGCATGTTCCTTATATGCGCACATGAGAGCCTTGGTATGCACATTTTTGTTGATACCAAGGGAGATCGCGTGACCATTTTTTGGAGCACACCAGGCATAATATAAGTGTGCAATAAACTGATCAAATATAATGTTGTGGTCATGTTGTGTGTTGATGGTCTTCAAGAGAAGGGCTCCCATGGCTGCCACTTCTTGGGAGAATTTATTAGGATTGTTCTAGCTATGAGTCGGGGCCATCATTCTAGCATTATTATTCAATGCCTCCACCATCTGCCATGAAATGGATCTACATAGATTGGTACTAGCTTGGTACGATGTGTAATGTTGGAGCCGGAAAATTTGTATTGGAGTGTGTCGTCGGGGTGACTCATAGGCCAGCCGCAGGGAAGATGGATTACATGTCGAAACACTTGTGGTTATGTACCATCTTGATGTCAAAGCAAGAGGTGAGGGCCCACATTAGGGCACCTCCATGGAGGATAAAAATAAATACCTTCAAATCAATTAAATTAATTAGTCATTTTACTTAAAATATTAGAGTTGATTCTAAAGACTAAGATCTTTATGGAATCCTTCTAGAATCAAAACACGGCTCTATGACTGGAAGTTATAGGGTTTACGCTTCCTCTATTTTTCATCCACTATCTTGAATCATGGTGCCCCCATGGTAGGTGGGGGGATTGAAGGGGGCCTCTCCTTCTAGAACATAGTAGCGACTAAAATGCACCTGTCAGCGAAGAATATTGTGAAACATACAGGTACCCATGTCACCCAAAAAAAAATTCCATCTAACATCAAACTCCCTAAATCATCAGGTGTAGCTTCAGGAAAATAGTTAAGGCCTGCTAACAATGGAGTGAATTCATGCATGCCACAAATGACAAAAGTACCCCTCCTAGAGATTCCTTCAGAGACAATAGGAGCAAAGGTAGAGAAGACAAGAGAATACACCATTATCTGCAAATTCAATTTGATGTGGCTGACAAGAAAAACCCTAATCACAAGTATTAGGAAAAATTGGGCACTCAAGGGATACCTAGAGCTAAAACTAGGCTCCAAAGGATTTTTAATTGTTATCTTCAACAACATAAGTGACAGAGACATAATTTTTTAGGGAGGGTTGTACTTCTTGAATGTAGTAGGCCTCTTTGTGAAACCACAGACCCTAAAATTCAACCTAGAGAAAGAGGATTTCGCCTTAGCACTAATATGGAGCCACCATGACATCCTAGCATGGATAGGAAATTTCATTGTGAAATTTGTAGTGATCTCTAACACCATCAAGCATGGTAGTTACACATCCTACGCTCGTTTACACCTATGTCGACCTTTCACAACCACTCCCAACCAACACCATGCTAAGAAGTGAGGATGAGGTATGAGAACAGTCAATCGACTATGAACAGATCCTATTTTATTGGCACAAATGTCACAAACATGGACACTTTTTTTAGACTATCCAATGAACCAAACCTAGAATAATATTTCAATGGTTGCATCTCAAGACTTGGAAGGGTTTACCAAGGTTGCACACAAGAGGAAAACTGGTAAGAAAGGAATGATGATGCCAATTGTTAACACAAGTGAAAATCAAAATCAATTCGCCACTTTACAACAACTCTCAGATTTAGACATAGCTCAAGAAATAGAGCACCTGCACTCAAGAGGATTGTGTTATGTAACCAGATCATAAAAACAGAAGAAAAGAGAGATTAATGACTTGAAAATAAGCCTCTTCAAGGGTTCAAACACCTATTACATCACATAAATGAACAAGCCTTGGATGATTCAAATGACAAGACCTCATTGGTATATATAGGAGTCTAAAGGTTCGAAATATAATTTGGGCCTACATAACAATAATAATGTAAGGGCTCTAAAATAATAATAGTGGGTTTCTATGGGGCACAACAATAACAATATGGGGGTTCCATGGTGCACAACAATAATAGTATGGGGGCTATACTAGTATTATAGGGACCGAACATGCCCCCCGCCTTCAAATAAGTGTTGTCCTCAACGCTTGAGTACTTATGGATGCTTTTGTATGAAACAATCATCCTCCCATGTGGAATCTTCAGTAGGTAAGTTCTTCCATTTAATGAGATACTCTGAAATTGATCGATTTCGTATCTATCAGATTCTTATTTCTATGATTTTTTTAGGGTCCACTATGATTTTTCCTTCCACGTCAAGTTCTGGAAATATAGTATGAACTGCGAGCTTGTCACCTATAACCTTCTTTAAGCATGAAACATGGAAAACTAGGTGTACTCATGAAGATGCAGGAAACTCCAATATATTTTCCAAAGTACCAGTCACTTACAATGCCTTGTAAGGGCCATATTACTTGGGTGATAATTTATTATCCTTCTTGACTTGCTTGAGGGACATTTGTTTATATGGTTGTAGTCGTAAAAATACCCATCACCCACATCAAAACTTATTTCACTTCGATGTTGATATGTCTATTGTTTCATTTGATTCTACACCAGAGTCGAATTATTTTTTAAGAGTTGGATAACATGTTGTTTATTCTCGATGCGATCTTCCACTACTTGAACCTTACAATTATCACTTAAAGACAATGTGATGGATGGTGGATGATATCCATAAAGCGCCATAAATGGGGTCATTTTTGTTGCGGTATGGAAGGAAGTGTGATACCATCATTATGTGAGAGGTAACCACTTGACCCAATGTGTTTGTTTATTAGATACAAAGCAATGAAAATATACTTCCAAACATTTGTTCACTATATCAATGTGCCCACTAGATTGAGGATGATAAGATAAGCTATTTTCTAATTCAGTACCAAGAAAAGAAAATAATTTTATCCAAAAATTCCAGTGAAAATGGGATTTTTGTCACTTACAATATTTGGATTTCCATTTAGCTTTCAAATTGTTTCGAGAAATGTAGTAGCAACTATACTAGCTTTGAAAGGATGAGATAGTTCACAAAAGTGTGCATATTTGGTAAGTCTATCAACTACCACCACGATGACACTCTTTCCTTCGTACTTTGGTAAACATGTGATAAAATCCATTGATACTTCCTCCCAATGTTGACTTGGAATGACTAATGGTTGTAAAAGACCTAAGATCTTAATTGTCTCAACTTTATTTTGTTGTAAACCTAAACATTCTGCCACAAACTTCTGAATATCATATTTTAAGTCCATCCCAAAAAAATTCCTTCTTGACACTATGGTAAGTTTTTAAAAATCATGAGTGCCCTCCTATAGGAGAGGTGTGCAATTCCAAAAGAAATTTTTGTTTGAGTTGGGAGTCCTTACATATATATAAGTGATATTTGTACCATAATGAATAATTTTTCCAGATAAATGTATCATATGCACTATAATTTTGCTGCAACTTTTGAATGAGTGTCTAAACCTTTTTTTCATTCTTATGTTTGGCCCTTGCTTCAGTTATCCAATCAGGTTGGATAATAGAAATGGCGTAGAGAAATGCTTCCACATCCTCATCCCTTCTTGGGAGTGTATCTACAATGACATTTGGCTTCCCTTTTTTGTAGATGATTTCAAAGTTATAACCCAACATCTTTGTGACCCATTTTTGTTGCTCCTCTAAAGATAATCATTGTTCCAAGAAGTATTTAAGACTATCATGATCTATTTTTACCTTGAAGTGTCTTCCCATTAGGTAAGGATACCATTTCTTCAGAGCATGTAGTATTGCCAACGTTTCCTTCTCATAAATAGGTTTTTTTTAATACTTTCTCTTGATTGGAAAATTTTCAAAAGCAATGGGTCTTCCTTCTTTCCCTAAAATAACACCAATTCCATTTCCTGATGCATCACATTCCATAATAAAGGTTTTTGTGAAGTCTAGTGTAGCTAAGACAAGTGCTCGGCACATTTCCTCTTTAAGATGCTCAATGCATTAGTTGCTTTTGGAGTCCAAAAAAATGCATTTTTCATCAGTAATGTTGTCAGTGGTGTTGCTAGTTTCTCATAATTCTTAACAAATTTGCGATAATACCATATCAATCTAAGAAATCCTTGACGATTCCTTATGGTTGTGGGTATTTCCCAATTCTTAATGGCTTTAATTTTGTTAGGGTCTACCTTAACACCCTCACGAGATAAAATATGACCCAAATATTCCACTTCTTGTACCCTAAAGAAACATTTGGAGGGTTTTGCATACAATTTTTTCACCTCCAATAGTTTGAGCACTTTGTCAACATGTTGAAGATGATCTTTCCAAGACTTGTTGTAGATTAGTATATCATCAAAAAGTACTAACACAAATTTTCTAAGGAATGGTTTGACAATAGAATTCATCAGACCTTGAAATGTGGAAGATGCGTTAATAAGACCAAAAGGCATGACCAAAAATTCATAATGACCTTCATGAGTTTTGAATGTTTCTTTTAGAATGTCTTTAGTATTCATTATAATTTGATGATATCCTGAGTGAATATCTAGCTTGGTGAAGTAAATTGGTCCATGTAGTTCATCCAACAATTCATCAATGACAAGAATCGGAAATTTATCTTTAATAGTGAGCTTTTTGAGCTCTCTATAATCCGGACACATACGCCATGATCCATCCTTCTTGTGCACCAATACTATTGGGGAAGAGAAGGAACTTTTGCTAGGTTGAACTATACTTGCCTCTACATTTCTCCAACCATACATTCAATTTCACTCTTTTGGGCATAGGGATATTTGTAAGGTCTTATGTTTGGAGGAAAACTTATGGGAATCAAATGAATAGCGTGATCATGATCGTGAATACGTGGAAGACATTTAGGAGACTCAAATACCTTGGAATGATTTTCAATTATTCATTAGAGATATAAAGAAATGGATGACTTAAATGTTTGAAAATCTGGTGAGAATAATTGTGCAAGTACCCCTCGTTGTTCCTTGTTCAAAAGCTTTTTCATGCCATAAGAACTAATTATGTTTCTAGGTTTCATTGCGATACCCCTTTATTAAATTTCCTTTCCTTCCCAGAAAAATTTCAAGAAAAGTTCTTGAAAAATAAAAGCTATTGTCCCCAAAGATTGTAACCATTGGACTCCTAATACAACATCAACACCACCCATTGGAATTGCAAGCATTGCACTATTCAATACATATTACCCCATAGTTAGATTGTAATTATGGCACTTACCTAAGCAATTTATAGTTCCTCCATTTGCAACTATCACTTGACACTCTGGTGTTGGATACAAAAAGCAATTCAACTCCTCAGTTATCTTCAATGAATAAATTATATGTACTTCTTGAATCAATAAGCATCATTACCCTTTTCTTCTTGATATATCCTTATAACTTGAGAGTTTGAGGAGTGGTAATTCTTGCCAATGCATTAAAAGATATGGTTGGATCCATTTCTTCTTTTTCAACCCCTAGGGTTGTTTCTTGGTGTGTATATTCTTCTTTTGGTGTATCTTGTTCCTTTTATTCCACCTCTTCACAATCTATGTAAACTAATTTATTATCAGCACAATTATGACCTTTGTCATAACAACTCTAACAAAGTTGTTTTGCTCTTTTTTCCTCTAGTTGTTGTGGTGTCAGCCTTGTAGGTTGTGGGAGGCTAGGATCAACAACACTTTTTCTTTATAGTTATGATTGGTAGACTTTCTTATTGCCATAATTTTTATTTCAACTCTTCTTTCCACCCTCAATACATTCTCCAATGACTTAGTTTACCGAAGGCAAACTTCATGTTGGATGTTCCTTTAAAGTCCCTATGAAGAAATCAATCAAATGCTCCTCTGGAATATCATTTACCTTGATATTCAATCTTTGGAAGTCCTTAATGTGCTCTCCAATTAAACCCTTTTATTTAAGATTTATCAATTTTCTAGAGAAGGTATTTCTCTTTGCATCCTCATAATGTGTTATAAATTCCTTAGTAAAATCATCCATGTGACCAATGGTTTACGAGAACAAAGCCATTGACACCACATAGATTTATTAGATTCTAACTATAAATAAGCATTGCATACCTTTTCTGTGTGTTTCACATCATGTAGATCAAAGAATTGCTCCATTTGTAGTATCCATATTATTGGATCCTTGCCATCAAACTTCCTCATATCAATCTTCGAAATGTGGTTGGTCTTCAACCCAAAGTTGGAGTCTCTAAAATCATGATTCACATTATTTTGTTTTCATCGTGAGTCTCATGGGATACCTTATCACCATTAGGAAGCCTTTCTTGTAGCAAATTTTTCAAACCTTCCTTCCAATTTTCCATGTCCCCTTTTAAACATTCCATATCCTCTTTTAAACCATCCATGTTCCCTTTCAAACCATTTGTGTCCCCATTTAAACCATTCATGTTCTCTTTTAAACCATCCATGTTCCTTTACAAACCATCCATGTCCCCTTTTAAACCATCCATGTTCCCTTTTAGTTCATTTTTGGTGGATTTTTGTGAAAGCGAAATTTGTTGCACTTGGTCCCATAAATTTGATATATCATGTTGCATTTCGTCCTCTTCATGCATCATAGTGGAGACTTCTAAGGGCTTATTGGGTGTAGAATTTTTTTGTTTGGGGGGAATTTTACAATAATTTAATGAAATATATCCTTCACTATGCTCTTTGAATCACTTCAAATTGACTTTTCAAACAAAAGTTATGCAAATTTAAAAATACAAACCTTTTAGAGCTTGATTTTGAGCTAATTGATAAGGTTGACCTTGAAATTATTGTAACTTTGTGATTTCTACCTCATAAGGTTTGAACTTTAGTCATGTGGTATCCCTTTGTATTCTTTACAACAACGCCAGTTAGAATGAGATTGGAATCTTCAAGAGAAAGTTAGGCCAAATCTTCCAAGATGACCTCCTTATGTGATCAAGTGCTCAAAAATCAAAGTTGTCAGATCAGTGTGGAACATGAACGACCGCACAATGCTTGTCATCTTAAATCTGGTGCAACTCATTTCACATGAAATAGACTCTATATGCTCTAAGAAACATGTTCTATTCGTTTTCCAAAATAGGCGAATTTGGCAAAAAGTTTGACAGCCCAGTCAGCAGTTTGTACTGCTGACTTGGCAGGCTAATTGGGCTTGCTTACTAGGCATGGTTGACTGGGCTCCGTCAGGCCAATCATGTCTTGCCACTTGTCTGAATATCATTGGTGCTAATTTGGGTGATTTTGATTGGCAGGTTGGTCACCAACCACAAGTTGCCACGTGGCCTAATTAGAGGTTGCCACGTGGCACCATGGGGGCCACCAAAAACTTGTTAAGGGTTGAATGGACCAGTGAGAGTCGAACACTAGACCTCCGCTCAACAAATATTTCCAACTACTAATGTGCCACTATGTTTCTTATTATATATAGTCATGCCAATTATATTTAAACTCCAAGTTATGCGCCATTCAAAAAAGGGGCCAGCCCTAGGGCGTGCACAACCCAACAAAATCATGGGCAGAGTGAAGTGGGGGTCCAGCCGGCAAGGGCGGGTCATTGGCCTTAGTCCCCTGGCACGTCGCACCCCATGTGGCTTGATTTTCAAAAATAAGGCCTTAGAGGGCTTTTAAGCACCTCGACAAATCTACCCAGACATTGGGCAATTTGGCGCTTGGTTAGCAGAATTGGAGGCGAAATTTTAGGATGGTGCCGGATTTTGGGGAAATTGTAGATCGAATAGTGCAAGAGCTAGGCGTAGCCATAACTTCTTCTATTTTTGACCAATTTGGGAACAAGAAGAGGCTAGACAAACATTTTTAGGCATTCTGGAGCCATTGGAGCGGGTTTCAGAGTTGTTTGAGCATTGTAAACTGATGTATTCACACTTTTGAGCATAATAGAGAGGGTCAAGCCATTGGAAGCTAGAAGGAGACGTAGCCCAGACGGGGTGAACTCCATCATTATGTACTGTTGTGATATTATTTTAGTGATGTTCTTGTCTATTGTATGTTGTTGTTCAGTAATCTGTTTATGTTAATTTGTACATGAAATTTACATAAAAACACTCAAAAAATCATGATAAAACTTACAATTAACCTCATGAATCCTTAAGCACTTTTACATACTCTAAAGAGGAATTTAGCATAGAAAAAATAATTTTCCCATCCACATCAGGTTTGGTATCAGAGCCCTTGGTTTTCTTTGTGTGAGGATTTAACTGTTTGCAGGTGAATGTCATGCTTACAAGGTTGAATCTCAAGAGGGCGGAAGGAAAGTTGGTTGAAAGTCCTCAAGTTGGGAGAAAGATAGGGATAGCAAGATTGCCACAATCTCCACCACCAGTTCTGCCTCAAATTGCAGTTGAAGCTTCAACAAGCATGTTACATGAAGGAGAGCCTGCAAATATGTCAGAGGATGAGAAGGTTTTTAGGAAGGCTTTCTTTGACATGACAGAGATGGTGAAAGTCCTCTATGAAGAGAGGAATACAAGACTGCAAGGTGAAATCTCTAAGCCTTCAAAAGGAGAAGGTTCTTCAGGAGGAGGAGGTAATGGAATGGAGGTAAACCTCCACCATCATCTTCATCCTCATATTCACAGGCATCTTCATCCTCTTCCACTAATACAACCCTTACTCATACTCATTAACATACCTCAAAAGGAATTGGTAAAACACCCCTCTTAAAACTTGATATAAAATTTGAGTTGCCTATGTATAATGGTGAAGTGAATGCAGAGAAGCTTGAGAATTGGGTTCGTTAGTTGGAGGTCTATTGTAGAATTCAAAATCTTCAAGATGATGACACAAAGATTCAGCTAGCTTCCTTGAGACTAGAGGGTGCAACACTAATATGGTGGGAAACCAAGACACAAGAAGAGATAAAAAAACATGGTAATATCTCAATTTCTTGGTCGTGTTAGCGCTTGAAATTTCACCTCAGGCTGAAAAAGGTAAACTCCAAGGCAACATCAAACCACTTAGCCTCGTAGCTAGCCCTACGGGGCAGGAGAGGGCTCTCTCTGCTCTATCTCGGTAAAGGTCTTCAATGGGCGAGATAACCAATGTGGAAACACTGATTTTAGGCTAGTAAACTGATAAAAAGGTTTGATTTAGGGATTTTTAGGGTTTTGGTGGAAAATTGGGGAAAGGCAATTTTGGG
>APFE031457249.1:53526-123094 GCA_000404065.3 Pinus taeda | reverse complement strand
TGTCTCCACTGAACTGTCCATGCACTGAGTTAACTGATGTATTATTTAGTTGATTTATGAGTTAATAATTAGTGAATTAATTAATAATTAATTCGCACCACTCATCACTAGTTTATTTGTTAGTTAGACTAAATACAACTAGTTCAACTAAGTCAAACTGAACACAACTCCATCAACTCCTCATTCAACTCCACCAAACTCAATCACTTGAGTTCTAATTGAAGTCCTTCACGCAATAGCTCAACTAACCCATAAGAAAAGTGTATTTCCTTCTAGCAATTGCATGTGCCACATCTGTAGCTCGCACTGAAGTGCTGCAAGAGGATAAGATAATGTTTAGAGTCCAAATATTATAAAGAGCTAATAATATTCAACTGTTCTATATTTAGATTGGCAGTCTAAAAATAGACTCCGCCCATATGTCTAAAAATATAGGTCCATCTATTTTTACCAACATGACCAATCATCCATAAATAGCATCCTTCAACTCATAGACCATGATCCATATGTCTAAAAATAGACATAGTCCAAAAATAGACTTTGCGCCAAAAATAGCCTGTGGGCCCACTTAGTGAAGGCGACTTCTTTTCACTAAGCTCCATCATCTTGTTGCATTTTCAACACTGATTCCAATGTCCTCTTACGCTTTCTTACTCTTCCTTTTCATTCTTGCTCCAAAAATCCAAGTATGCCACACTCCTCCAAGAATGCTCCAAGAAAACTCCAAGTATCCAAGAGTATGAGAGAGAGAAAGAATATAACATAGCTCCACCAAAACCTATCAAAATCTTACAATGACCAAGTTTTCCAACTATTCCCCATAAGCCTTTTTATCAATGAGGCCTCTATTTTCTTCAATTTCCATTATTTTCCTTCAATTTCCTCCTCACATGCAACTTGTGACCTTTCACCTCCCTTTTCTCCTAAATTCCTTTATTTTCATAAATAAATGTGCCAAAAATGCCTTTTGTCTTTTTAATTCCTTTGCCTTTTCCAATTTACGTAGCCATAAAAACCTAAATGAACACCCACTAGGATGTTTTTCCCACCATTCAGCTTGGAATACATGTCCCATGACCATGGTCTTTTATATTTTTACATGGATTTTTAACCAAGGTTGTTACACTAAGATTTTTTATCCATGTGGTAGATATTTCAGCTTCTAAAGCCTTGTAGAAAAAAATTATAGTGAAAATGCCAAGATGACCTATTTGAAGCAAAGAAGCCCTAGGATCTAAAGCTTTGATACCAAATGTTATGTAACCATATCATAAAAACAGAAGAAAAGAGAGATCATTGACTTTTAAATAAGCCTCTTCAAGTGGGTAACCTCCTTTTACATCACATAAATGAGCAATTCTTGGATGATTTAAATGGAAATATCTCCTTGGTATATATAATAGTGTAAAGGTTCAAAATATAATTAGGGCCTACATAACAATAATAATGTAAGGGCTCTACAATAACAATATTGAGTTTATATGGTGCATAATAATAACAAAATGGGGGTTCTATGGTGCACAACAATAACAATATGGGGGCTATACTAGTATTATAGGGACCTAACATACTGGGCCAAATGGGTCAACCCCTTCGTTCAATAGCAAAATAATAACACCATCACACCAACAAGCAAAAAAATTTGGAAGATTTGGTAATGGAGGAGAATATCCAAGAATAACCAAATCCATAAGAGATTGAAGCTATGGAACTATAGGACAACGAATTATAGACATTAGCAAAGTAATGTCACAACAAAGATTTAGTAACCATCCTTTAAGACCAAGTTCAACTTATAACTATAGCCTACATCAAGAAGCAAGAATCCCTTCTTCACCAAGCTCAAAGACCAAGTGTTTGCCCTCTCCCCTCTATCTCTTTTGCATCACATGGCATAAAGATGAACGTTGCAAAAGAACAATGAAATAATTCCAAAGAGCCAAAGAAAAGGAAAGGAAGAGTAATAGCCAATTTTTGTAACCCTTAGGTGACTTCCTAGTTAATTTAGGGCAAGTCACAACCATGGATGCCCTCTTCCAACCCACCCCCCATCATTCTCAATTAAATTCATCACATGGAACATTAGGGATATGAACAATAAATCCAAGCACATACTCCTAAAACATAAAATCAAACTTTAAAAAATTGGCATCCTCATGATTCAAGAAACAAAATTTTTAGCTTCAACTTTCCCAACCTATCTAAAGATCATTTAGATAAACAATGATCATATATCCCAGGATGCCCTATGTGCTTCAAGGGTCCTAGCGATCATTTGGAACCCCTCCACTATCATTATACTATCTGCAAACTTCTAGCATATCGGCTCAACTACCCAATGTTATATCTCTAATGTCTACAGTCCAAGCCCTCCCATGGAAAAAAAAAATACAAAATAAAATAAAAAATAAAAATAAAAATCTCCAAAAGGCTCACCAAATTATTGGAGACCAACTCCAGATATTAGGAGGTGGCTTAAACATAATTTAAAATATCAAAGAAAACAAATGGAGGAATATAATGCCTAGATGAATAAAGTCAGCTCTTCAATGATTTCATAAACATTTCTCACTTAGTGGATCTCAACACTTGGAATGGCATTCACATGGAAAAATAAAAGAGGAGGTAATGCCTAAATTGCCTCCAGGTTGGACATATTCCTAATTAATAGTCTATATTAATCTTGAAAACCAACTTCAACACCACCATCTTACTGTGCCATGGTTCTGACCATTGGCATGTTTAGTTAACAATGGACTGGATGACTATCACAAGGAAAAAAAACCCTTCAAATTTGAAGCCTTCTAGCATCGGAACCTAGACTTCTTCTCTAAAATGGAAACTTGGTGGCGGGACTCAAATATATTCTTAGAAACTACAATGTTTCACTTTCAAGAACAACTTAAATTCCTCAAGCAAAATATCAAGGAGTGAAACACAAACAAATTTGTTAACATACACAAATATAGGTCCCCTTTGGAAATAGAGATGGCCCATATATAGCAAACAATTATCATCGAAGGAAGAACATAAGAACTTAACCAAAAGAAGATATCTACCTCTCTCAAACTAGAATAACACCTTAGACAAGAAGAAATATTGTGGAAGCAAAAATCAAGAATCCAGTGGTTGAAAGAAGGGGAGAAGATACTCTCTTTTTCCACAGATTTATGATCAATCATAGGCAAACCAACAAGATCACAAGTCTCAAAACAACCTCAAATCTTAAATTTTAAATTCATGAAGACATTACTCGGGAGTTTTTAAATCACTTTCAAACTCTAATAGCTTATCCCATCCCAATCAGAAGACCAAGCATTAGGAAAATTACCAACAATGTACCCAAAATAATCATTAGAGAGTAGAATTATATTTTACTCAAAGAAATAATGATGCAAGTGTTGAAATATGTAAATAGGTTTGGTCTTCATAATGATATATGTAATCATGATTTTATGTATTTGATGTAAAGAGAAAAATAAAATTTATTATTGTCATTCTTGAGGCATGGGTTTCATGCTGAAGGAAAATTTATTTATAGGTCAAGCACCCATTGAGAGTTTCTAGGGCTTTCCATTGAGTATACAAGTCAATTGAGTCATTTTCATGTATGGAAGACCCTTTTAGGCATGTTACATATTGTAATGACAAATTTATCTGTGTCAAATTAGATTCAAAGACCCTCCAAAGCCTTGTCAAACAAGAAGCAATAAGTCAGCCTACAAGGTGATAAGTCAACCTCGTTAAGCGACTATTCGACCTGCCAGAGAGACTGTATATAAGAGAGTTCGACTTCATTTGGAGGATAATCCAATATAAGAACATAAGAAGTTTTATCAAGAAGAAAAGGGAGACCTAGAAGAAGAAGAGAGGAAGATAATCCAAGTAGGAGAAAAGTGAAGTTTTCAAGGATTGTTTTCGGGCCATAAACCTCACATGCATGAGATATTTCGGGCTACTTTCTGCTGCAAGAAGATGGAATTTCAGAGCCATCAAGAAGACACATTTTGGTGCCAAGAAGACTTGTTTTGAAAGTCAAATTATCAAGAAAGAAAGTACTCCTCAAGTGAAGGAAATAAAAGGCTAATATCTCCATATTTTTCCACACGTGCAAAGCTAGGTTTTCTACAGGAAGGCCAAAAGTTCCAATCAAAAATTGCAGGTCCAAAGTTAAGGTCGAAGGAGGAGTTGCAACAATTATGAATTTGGTTTCACTTGAGTTGAATCCACTAGAAGATGTTCTTCAAAGAAGAGGTTTGACCTAGTCTTGGAGGGGTCTTGGTCAAAGGTCATAGGTCTTGTAATTTGTCATTTGAAGTTCTATAAGAAGAGAAGAGTTCTTGTGGGTTTTCCTCTCATTTTTTGGTAGTTTTCTGATGATAGATAACACTAAATAATAATCAACTAAAAGAAAAAGTTAATCAAGTTAAGAAAGAATACATCACAAGTAGTTAGAAAAGTAAAATAAATCACCTAATCTAGCTACCATTATATTTCTCAACATGGTATCAAAGCTAAGGTGACTACAACAAGAAGGATAAGGTAGCTTGAAGAAGGATACTAGAGGGTCTAGTTCAAGGACTATCATCAAAACGATCTAAGGAGCATCACAAGGATCATACCATCTAGAAGAAACATCAATAAGAAGACCTCAAAGACTCTACTTTCAAGAAGGACCCTACCTCCACTCTATCAAATAAGGACTACACATTTGAAACACGTCTCCATATTCTACATTTCTACATCCCAAGGAAGCAAGAAGAAGCATTGCCATCATCATCAAAGAAATCAAAGTGTTCCCGCTCTCTTTGAAGAAAGGATCACATCTCAAGTATATTTGAAGAAAGACATCTCTAAAAGAAGAAGTATTGTCATCTTCAAGGAAGCAATCATAATCAACTATCATCAAAATCAAGAAAGGCATCAAGTTTAAGATATCATCATCAAAGAAGCATATTCACTTGAAAAGTAAGTACCTTTATATTTATGTCTAAATCTACTATCAAAATGACTTCATTCTGCAAGGAGATAAACAAATTAGTTAGGTCATCAAATTTCCTTGCATGAAAGAAGGGGACATATTTGATCATCATAGAGAGTGAAGTTATTGGACATGTTTAAGGGCTCAATCACCAAACCATCACAAGAAGAATCTCAAGCTCTAGCGAAATATATGAAAGGGGAAACAAGGGCTCAAAGAATCCTTATAGAATCAATCAAGGATTCCCCCATCCCTTATGTAGAAAAGTTACAGAATTCAAAAGAAATCTATGATAAGCTAGTAGAATTGTTCTCTGTAAGCACTACGAGAGAAGTTATATCTTTGAGAACCTAGTTATACAAGATGAAGGTATCAAAGGAAGAAGGGATAGCCTCATATCTTATGAGGGTGTCACAAATAAGAGAGCAACTTCAAGGGTTAAGGGAAATAATGTATGACAAAGAAATGACCATCATTGTGCTCAATGCACTACCTAATGAATGGGGAAACTTTGTATCAAGCATCTATGAGAAGAAGGAAGCCACCCAATTCAATGAAATTTGGTCATTATGTAAGATTGAAGAAACTAGATTGAAGGCAAAAACCAATGTGGGATCAAATGAACAAGTTCAAGCATTTTTTGCCATGGCTAGGAGAAAAGGAAATTTTGGGAAGTTTGGTCCTCACAAAAAGAAGAAGATCGATATGTCAAATATCCAATGCTATGGATGTCAAGAATATGGGGATTTCAAAAGAGATTGTGCTAAACTCAAGAAGAGAAAGGAAAGAAATGAAACCCATATCACCGAAGAAGTGGAAGAACCTGAAACAAAAAAAAAAAAGGAAGAGGAAGTGAAACATCTCTATTATGACTGAGATAATATCCTTCACTTAGTTCTTTTCAGTTTTAGGAGTCTTGGTAAGAAGCTTCACTATAATCAAGATGCATTGGAATTGAAATAGAGTTGACATTTTCATGGAAGCTTGAAAGGATAGTTGAAGTAGAGGCCTACATGATTGTAGCAGTCATCATGATAGAAAGAAAGTAATTCATGGCATATCCATTAAAAGCATACAAGGATTACCATATGTTGTGTTGTACAACAACCCCCCACTTCAAAAAAAAATTAGTTCTAACTATAATATGAAATGGGTCCCTTTTAAACATATATGTGTGAATAAATTGGTATCAACTCATCATTAGAAAAATCTTCATCAAAAGGTCTAATGGAAATGTTATATTATAAACCTTTTGAACTATAATGAAATCGGTCTTATGAATAAATATAAAGTTCTTTGTTATTGTGATAAAGCAATCGCAAGATCGCATATCACAACAATAAAGAAAATATAATGAAAAAACCCATTGACTAACTCCGATCCGAAAAGCGAACAACTATTGGTTATCGGGAAAGGTGAATAGCAAGTATAATGAAAGGCCCTCCCCTATTTCTCTGATGTGATATCACTATCGGCAATCGGAGGATGTAATGCAACGCATGTTTAAGACACCTTTAAATCTCCCGATGCGATAAGGTGTATCGCCATCAGGGATCGGAGATTTTGCAATAACATAAGTAATATGACCCGAGCTCATCCCTGATTGCGATCCAATAAATTAAGGTGTGAGTTTCAAAATAGATTTAAAAGGTTTGCATGCATTATTTTGGATTATTATTAAAGCCTTCTCGTTTACTTCATCAATCACCGATAACGATTTACTTTTCATTATCCGCCAAAAACCCAAGCCACGCTTGAATGAATCATTTGGCATATAAACGATATGATGGGTATTTAAAACTCCTTTACCATGATAAACGGGTTAAACGGCCAATTAATGAAGCAGTTATGCCGAGATTTTCCCTTAGATTGTTTCTGCGGAATTTTCACTATAATCTTTGATTATTCGCTAATTGATATAATCCTTTCATATCGGCTCATACTACCTATTCTCTGTATCACTTTGATTTCATTCCTTGCACAAAACTCCGCTGAAATAACAAATTTGAACCAAATGGGAAAGAAATCCAAGAGATCCGTGGCAGCAGCGGCTCCCGCAGTAACAGTGCAACCCACCAGTGATCCAGGACCAAGCAGAAAGGGTTTGATTTTAGACACTACGTGTCTTGGCCTTGGAAACACAATTTGGCAAAGCATCTATAAT
This sequence comes from Pinus taeda, assembly GCA_000404065.3. Lineage (NCBI taxonomy): Eukaryota > Viridiplantae > Streptophyta > Pinopsida > Pinales > Pinaceae > Pinus > Pinus taeda. The sequence goes on along the minus strand of APFE031457249.1, from coordinate 115,949 downwards.
TTAATTGAAGCAGAGGAGCCTGAGACAGTACCAGTACAAGCTACCGCAGATTCAACTAGAAAATCAAAAGCTTCCCTTAAAGATTTAGTTGATTCATATTTGCACAGAATAGCAGCACATGAGAAAATTCTTCCATACATTGATGTAGTGTGATGGGCAGTAGAGGAGATCCCGGTTTTAAACAAAACATTTTGCACAGTTGACGGAAGGATTTTTGGCTCATTTCAGCCAGATGACTTAAGGAAAATGTATCACTTGCCCGAACCTCAAAAGAAATACAATAAAGCCTTTCTTGAAAAGTTCAAAAACGAGAATGATACTGAATCAACCCCAATTCGGGAGTGGAGACATAACCCCGCAAGGCACAAACATGAATCCTCAGGTAAGTACTATGTAGATTCATTATGTTCTCCTTACTGTTATGCCGGAGCAATGATGTGTAGAATTTGGGGATTACATGATTCTGCAAAGTTCACTATTGAAATGGTTCCTTTAATGGAAGCGGCAGTTAACAATGAAGTAATGGATTGGGCAAACATATTGTTAGATAAATTAGCCACTGCAATTCTTGAATTTAGAGCAAAAACTCGCGTAACTGACAGGACTATTCCTCCGTTTTATTATAGTGCTCATATTTTAGATACTCTTTGTTTCAATTCTGAATTTCCTGTACTTGGGTGGAGATGGACTTCACAAGACCCCATGCCAATCCACATTTATCATCAAAAGTTATGGAAGGCACACTATAAGGACCACTTGTACCAAATTTGTAATGGTTTCAGGTTACCTATCTATTATGCCATTTTTGATAAGCCTGCCCCAAAGATTTCCACAGAAGCAGAGGTTGACCTAACCGCTGTAGGAAATTGGTTCGGGGAAGACAAGTCTACATACATAAGGGTTTTTGGTAGCCTTGCAAGACCTCATGTCCTTCCTTTGTATGTACTTGACAAGCTGTTAGCCTGAGAATTGGACTACCAAATAACAACAGCAGGAACATCCAAGACTCTTAGGAATTCTAAAAAATAGGCTTGGACTACTTTTCCTTTGAGATGCGGTGTTTATACTCTACACGACTACAAGCATGCGGAGAAGGAGGCAGAAAAAATAAACATGCTCAATCTTGCAACCATTCCTAATAGGCAATTCGATCCAAGGAAAGTTGCCTATACTGTTCTTGAACAAGCCAAACTTACAAGGTTTGATCATGAAAAAGATGAATTTGATGACCTGTTTTCTTCGGCAAAATCGTTATTCCAGGTACAAATGCTGGCCAAAATGAGATATAACGATGAAAGGCTAGTAGAATTTAATAGGCTCAGAGAACAGAGGTTGCAAACTCTACCTCTGGACTTATTAGCTACTACCCCGACAACCCAGTCAAGAGAGCCTGAACAGCGAATTATTGATAAACCTCCTGTTGTAGAGAAGATTCTCGAAAGAGGAAAAGAACCAGAGCAGGAGAAAGAGAAGGAAAAAGAACAGGACAAGGGCAACGAAAATATCAATATGGATACTCAAATTGATCCCAAGCTCCTCCAAGAATGGCAACAATTTGACTCTATTATAAGCAATCTGGAAGGTCCACAAGGTGCCAGCACACCCAAAGTAACAGTTGGACAAGATACAGCGTCAACAACGGTTCCAATTGAAGGAACCAGCGGCCTACCCACTAGCACGGATGTAGAAATAATTCCAAAAGATCCATCCGATCAAATTATTTTGCAGATAGAAGACATACCTCCATTAGATGTCTTTTACAGTCCCAAACACAGGGCTATAGTGAAAAGACAGAGGAAAAGGAGGAGACTTGATCAAGCTTCCATGTTTCCAGCACAAACAGAGACAGCTAATGTAGTGTGGAAAGAAGAGTTTAATTCTTCCGATGACCTTACAAAACTTTCTCAGTATGCTGGAGCTTATTCGGCAGCCACTATGGATAAAGCCTCGGAAGTAAGAAATCTACTTAAGGAAAGAGACCAAACAATTGTTTCATTGCAGTTACAGGTGTATGAAAGACAGCAGAAAATTGAACAATTAGAACATCAACTATCAATACAGCAACAGATAAACAATCAATTAAATAAGCAATTGCTTGAGGAGAAACAGAGGATAGACTTAAGTGCAATACAAAAGAAAAAGGAATTGTCTGAAGCATTGGCCAGGATAAAGACAATGAATGAAAAAATGATGAAAATGAAAGACAAGCAAATAGCTCAGCTGTCACATCAAGTAGAAAAGTTCAAGAGTCTTCCGCAACCAGCAGATTTTAGGTCCAAAGCTCTACAAATCAACAAGCATTGGTTACACAGTTAAGACTGCTATGTCATAACATTTCTCTGGTTGAGCCCCTTTGTGATATAACTGCATCAATAGTTGACAAATCAGTCGATGCTAGGCAGCATTTGGAATAGGCCGATGAGACTCTAACTAACTTTCTTGCTTGGCAAGACACCAATGAAGGGCAGGCCGCAAATCTGCCTAAAATTCTAGAGTCACACAAAGAGATCCTTTTCTTAGAATGGTAGTCACAGCTAATGAAAGTAAAGAGAGAAATCTCAAGATGCAGATTATCTACAAGTAATTTAATTGAGTTAATCAATAACACTCTTTATCTGTCTAACATGATTTTGCAGTGCACTCCAGGTAAATTACCGTCAGCCAAAACATTGGAACAAGCATGCAATCAATAATTGGAGAAGAATGGAAGATTAATTGCTCGCATCCAAAGTTTAACTTGGGATACCTATTGGTTTTTATTAGTAAAACCATACAGTCAAAGGGCCGCCCTCAAATGTTTAACCGATGTGATCGGTTGTATCATTCCTGAAATCCATGATGCCACATACTCAGCTCAACTACATTCTTGTCTCACTCGCCCTCCAGAATTGGAACCGATGCTTGCAATTTGCCAGCTCAAATCAAAAGGAGATCATCCAAAACAATGAATCATGCTACCGACTGCAAACAAACCTATTGTTGAGAAGATACCCATGATTTAGTTGTACCAATTAATAGCATTTTATTTTTGTAATCAGTTAGCCTAATTAGTATTTATAGACCCTTTCATGCATTTAGAAAGGGTCCTCAGTTTTTGTATAAACTCAAATCTAGAAGTCACACTATTGTGCTTCTGGTATATTTTTTATAAAGACTGGGCCAATATTCCGAATTTTAACGAAGAAAGCTTTGATGGGATGTGCACTATTGCCTTGATGTGAAAGTGTTTCTAAGTTGGAAGAAAGAATTTGAATGCGATTGATATCAGGAGTGATCCAAATAACATATGGTACTATTATCTATGCTCTTGTTTCATTCTTTCATGTGAATCGTCATTTGTTTAATCTTGCTATCATTGGATATATGTATGTGTTTTTAACAACAGTCCTTATATTTTTCACTATTGAATTTTTAAGGAGTGTTATTCTTTCAATCATATCGGTGTCAGTGATATATAAAGAATAGTGTAATAATGTTTTAATGATTACTTTGTTCAACTACTTGAACAAAGTAATTATCATATGAATAAATGTCTGTGTTTACCAATAGAGTTATCTATATGCCTGTTTTTGGATAAAGATAATCAGACATTACACTAATACAAAAATTTCCTGGGATAGGATAGTTATTCATATTTTTACTTTTTAGATTAAATCATTCATCCATTATCATTATATTAGAGAACCACCCATTTATCCATCCCCTTTTATTCATCATTGGGAAACTGGTCCCATTATTTCCAGTCGGAGCCACCACACCAAACGGAAAAGTAGCTGCCTTTAAGGTCCAGACCAGGTGGTTTTCCCCGATGTTGTTGCAGCGAATTTCGAGGCATCAACATTTTTGGCACTAGAAGGAGGGCATGAACTGTGAATGGCAAGCAAACCAAAACCTATAGCCCATTCTGAGAGTAAATCTCCCTCCACCTCACCTCGGATCTCCCGTTTGCATTCTAAAACACCAGTATTGAAACGAGAAGAAGAGGAGTCAACTACTACTGCTCAATCCCACCATACTTCAGATCGATTAAGTCCTAAGTCCCCTGAAGTGCAGACTCTCATTCAAAAACTTCAAGGCTTTTCAATAACATCATAGAAATCTGAAGTGTCTCAAGGCAGTGAGACTTCGCAATTCAATCTACCTCACCCTCTCACCAGACTTCAAAGCGGAAAGCTCGGTATTGAACCTACTGAGTTGCCTTTACCGAAAAGGAAAAGGGAAAAAAAGAACACTGAAGGATCGGATAGTGAGGCTTTTTCATCGTCATCCTCCATTTCATCATCCCCAGTGCGAATTTAACCATCCACACCTCCATTACACATTGTTGTTCAGCGGGGATCAGCAACTTCAACATCCCAACCTATTCAATCTTCAATATCAACTCCTTCCCAAACATCTAGAATTTCATCAGCAATATCATTTGTTATTATTTCTACAATGGATCAGAATCCATGGAGTAGTCCTGGTGCGGTCAGTATGCCTGCACCATTACACCCCTTGCCAGATTTTCCTGAAAAATGGTTGCCGAAATTTAATCCAGATGCTGGAACACAAGCCAAAGAACATATTAACAATTTCATGTTATCGGCAAATTTAAAAGGAGTGACAGAGGAAGATGTTGTCGTTAGGTTTTTCCCCTATACTTTATAAGGATCAGCTAGGTCTTGGTATTTTTCCCTGCCCTCTAGATCCATTACCAGTTGGAACATTTTTCAAGAACAGTTTCTCACTAAGTATGGCGATGATAGATCTTTAGCAACATTAATTAACGATCTCTCGAATATTAGGATAGAATCTAAAGAACCTATCAAGGAATTCAATTTGTGATTCAATAAACTCTTAAATAAGATTCCAACCGCCTCAAAACCAAGTGAGAAAATCATAAGCAAATGGTATATAACAGCCCTACCTTCAAAGATAGCCATTTTTGTAGATAGAGCTGCAAAACCAACTTTAACTGAAAACATGAAAGGGGCGCTTGCTGTAGAGAAACGCATTATTGCTTTAAAAAAGAAAGCTGCTCTTGAAGATAGAAAATCCAAAAAAGTTTCTTTTAAAGATGATTCAAAGAAGAAAACCCCTAAAGATCCATATGATATGGAGGGTCTACAAAAGGTCCTCAAGACTATGTCAAATGAAATGGTTGAAATCAAAAAGCAAGTAGCTGAAACTTCAACAAGGAGGCCATTTAGAAATTTTAAGAAACCTGAATCAAAACCACCAAATGCAGACTCAAATCCTGAAGAAGAAGAAGAAGAAGAAGATGAAACAGTCTTGCCATCCGAGGAACCCGAAGAAGAGGAGACTGTTGAATACCATGGGATGTGGGATTTCATTTTACCTAACTCCGATACAGAAAATGAACAAGAAGCTTTCCCTATGACTACCAGGAGTAAAGGTACTCCTGAACCTGTCCAAGCAACTTCAAAGAAAAGGAGTGCAAGTATCACCACTATTAAAGAAAAGGTTCCCACAAAGAAATCTACGGCAATACCATCCCAAAATCAACCATCATCTTCAAACCTATCTTCAACATCTAAGACGTTGGTAGTGTCGGATTCAATGGATTACAATATTATCGATGATATGAAGAAGACAAAGGCAAATATTACTATGTTTGAACTTAGCAAACTCAAACATCAGCAAAACTTACTTCTTAAAGAGCTAAATGTAGTCCCTTCTTCACCTCTTCCTAATGTTGTGTTCTCTAAAGCTGCAAATGATTCAGGTCAACCACCTCCTGGTAGAGTGGAAGCTACTAATGCAGTTTTAATTGGAGACAGATCAAATTCTCATACTCCCCCTTTTCTCTTGACCTATGAGATATATAATAGAAATATGCACAACTATTTGATTGACTCAGGGGCATCCTCTAACATAATGCCAGCTTCAGTTTGTTCCAAACTGAACATTGAACCCCAAAAGTCTGCAATTCATATTGTGCAGTTGGATAGAACTAAGGTCCAGGTTTTAGGAGAAATCAACTCAGTAACTATCAGGTTATCAGCTGATCCACGAGTGGTTCAGAGAATTGATATTTTAATCGCTGATATACCTGAATTTTATGGTTTAATTTTGAGTAGAGACTGGTCTAAGAAACTCCATGCTTATATTTCTACTGATTGGTCCCATATGTGGCTACCTCATAAAGGAAAGCCAAATCATATCAAAATCGATCGGGAGAAATATATGACCCATATTGTCACTGAATTTGAACAGGAAAATCAACCAATAGCATTCAATAACAATATTTTGGGGAATTACTCATTCGAATCATTCTTTGGCAATTTCACTGCCCAACCATCTCCTTTCTCAGTTAATAATTTCACATCTCAAATTGAAAATTTTTCACAAACCGATAGATCAAGATGTGTCAATATTGTTGAGGAAATTGTAAATAAAATTGTTAATAATTCTTTATTTTTGGTTACTATACTTTGATGGGTCTAAATCTAGTGAAGGTGTAGGAGCAGGGCGTATTTTAGTTAGCCCTGAAGGAGAAAAAACTATGTTATCACGCATATTGGAATTTGAATGCACAAATAATACGGCTAAATATGAGGCCTTAGTTCAAGGACTCTACAAAGCTATTAGTCTTAAAATTCAATATTTGAAAGTGTTTGGTGATTCAGAAATTGTTATAAAACAAGTTAGAAATACAATTCAATGTCTTTCTAGTCATCTCAAACACTATCAGTCCTTGGTGCAGGAACTCATATCTCAATTTTTAGCATTCAATATTTCTCCTATCCCTAGGTCCCAGAATGCATTAACAGACCTGCTAGCTAATGTCGCTTCCAAACTCCTTCCTTCTGAAGATTACAGCCCAAACAGATTTTCAGTAGAGTTAATTTTTAGACCATCAATTCCCGACAATGTCACCAATTGGCGAGTGTTCAATCATGGCGAAGACATTTTAAATTTCTTGACTTCCGACAAGTCCTATGATGATCAAATCATTGATGAAGGTGATCATGACCTTCAAATGAAGGAAAAGCAAGAAGAAAACTCAATACCAAAACCAGTGGTTAAGCTAGAAGATCTTTATGATATTAAAGACAGGTTTAAACAAGTGACCAATTCAAAGCTCCGGAGTTCCACTTTAAGATTTGAATAGATAAACCTAGGTACTGAGGAAAACCCTCAAAACATCAATTTGGGATTAGGACTTTATTTAGAATAAAGAAAAACATTCATTAGGTTATTACGAAGAAATAAATATGTCTTCGCTTGGAAATATGATGATTTGAAAACATACGATGGATCGATCATTCAGCGTACTATTCCAATGCTTTCTGAACAAAAACTAGTGCAACAGAAGTTAAGGAAAATTCATCCTAACCTAGAGATTCAAATAAAAACTGAGCTAAACAAACTCTTGAAGGCTAAGATAATTTTTCCTGTCAGACATTCAAACTGGGTGTCCAATATGATGCCAGTTAGAAATAAAAATGGCAACATCAGGATTTGCATAGATTTCAGAAATCTTAATAAAGCAAGCCAAAAGGTTAACTTCCCTATTACCTACCATGGAGCAGACACTCCATTCAGTAGCTGGTTCTGAGTTAATGTCCTTTTTAGATGGTTTTTTAGGATATAACCAGATTTTGGTCCATCTTGATGACAGGCTTAAAACTACCTTCAGAACTAAGTGGGGAACTTATGCTTATCAAAAAGTGCCTTTTGGACTTATCAATGCAGGAGCTACATTCCAAAGAGCAATGGATAAGCATTCAAAGGATTGATCAATAAAACAGTAGTTGTCTATTTAGATGATATTACTGTATTTTCCAAGAAAAGGTCTAATAATTTACATGATTTAAAACAAATCTTTGAACGCTGCAGAAGGTATGGTATCTCGCTTAATCCAAAAAAGTCCTTTTTTTTCTTTTAATCAAGGAAAGCTCTTGGGCTTCATTGTTTCAAAAGATGGTATTTATATTGATCCAGATACAATTAAAGAGATTTTTGATATTCCATTCCCTCATAATAAAAAATCCATGCAGTCATTCTTGGGTCAAATTAACTTTGTTAAAAGATTCATTCCAGATTTTTCCCAGATTATTTTACCATTGCAAACAATGATTAAGAAAAATTCGGTGTTTAAATGGGGATCCGCAGAAAAAGAGGCATTTGATTCTATCAAACAATCAATAATTAACGCCCCTGCTTTAAGCACTCCCAATTTTTCAAGTCATTTCATATTGTATACTCTCGCATCCGCCTCGTCTTATGCAACAGTGCTGACTCAGATTAATGATCAAAACTTGGAAGCACCAATTTCATTTTACAGTTCAAATATTCAAGGTGTTGAACTTAATTATTCAGAAGTTGAAAAGCAATCCTTGTCTGTATACAAAGTCATTAAACACTATAGACCCTTTCTCTTAAAAGCTCACACAAAAGTTATAGTTCCTTTTTCAGCAGTAAGACAATTACTAATTCAAAGGGAATTAGGAGAAAAAAGGGAAAATTGGGTCATAGCATTACAAGAATATGACTTAGAAATCAAGCCAGCAAAGATTTTCAAAGGCCAAGGTTTTTGCAGGTTGTTAGCAAGAGCATCTAATATTCAAGAACTAGAAGGTACAGAAGATACTGAAGAAATCAATCAAATAAGTATCACAGATCCTGAATCACAATATGCAGATCTGATTTTCTATTTAAAAAATGGATACGCACCTTCTAATCTCTCCTATAAAAACAAACGTGCCATTATATTGAAAGCAAAAAAATTCATAATTGTAGATGATGTACTGTTTAGGCGAAATTATGATTCAATTCTATTAAGATGCTTAGAAAAACCTGAAGCGCAAAAAGTTTTGCAGGAGCTACATGACGGACCAGCAGGAGGACATTTTGGAGCTGATACAACAGCTCACAAAATCATTCATGCTGGATATTATTGGGCCACCCTGTTCAGAGACACTCACGAATACGTAAGGAAATGCCGAAGTTGTCAAATCTCTAGTGGAAGACAAAGAAAACCAGCTTTCCCTTTGCAACCAGTGAACATTGAACAGCCTTTCGAGCAATGGGGATTGGATATCATTGGGGAAATTACTCCACATTCATCCAAACAACATAAGTATATCCTTACCGCCACTGATTACTTTACTAAGTGGGTTGAAGCAATTCTTCTGAAGACAACAAACTCTGAGGCAATTATGGAATTCATAGATCAATTCATCATTACCAGGTTTGGTGTCCCAAACGCTCTTGTTTTTTATAATTCATCTTATTTCTCTGGAAATTCTATGTTTGAGTTCACTATCAAAAGGGGGTTTAAATTGAAGTATTCTGCAAATTACTACCCCTAGTGTAATGGTTTAGCATAATCCACCAATAAAAATCTTATCAAAATCATTAAGCGAACTATTGAGCAGAATCATAAAAACTGGCATAAATCTTTGATATTTGCACTATGGGCTGACAGAATAACACAGAAGGCTTCCATAAGCACTTCTCCATTTAATCTAGTATATGGGAAGGAAGTTGTCATACCAACCAATTTAGTACTTCCATCTCTAGCTTTAGTGCAGTTTATTGAAGAAAGTCCCTCATCTTCTATTCAACTAAGACATGATCAAATTTTAAAACTAGAAGAAGAAATGGAAAAAGCTAGAACTATACAGGCAAAACATCAGCAAATTATCAAGTCATCTTTTGATTCAACTTCATCCATATCAAAGCAATTACAAGTTGGCGATCTAGTTTTGAAATGGGACAAAGCCCATGAGGATAAAGGAAAACACACTAAGTTCCAGAAAATGTGGCTTGGACCATTTCAAATCAACGAGAAGATAGGCCCTTCCACTTTCATATTGCAAGATCTATCAGGTAAGAGAAATTCTCTTCCTCTTAATGGCCTTATCTTGAAAAAATTCTTCAATTGAGGAGGTAACCCCTTCTCCCTTTGTAAATATTCAATTTTCAGCAAAATTTGTGTTCATAGCTTTTAGGATTATTGGAAAATAAAGTTGTAATATGCCTTCCATTGGCCTTTGCTATACTTAAAAAGTTTCTCAAAATAAATACTTCTGATATTTACTTTTCAAAATGGAGACCTTAAACAAAAGGAAAATTTCTAGGAAATTAGGTATATTTAGATTTTGAAACCCCATTTTATTTTTGTGAAATCTTCTCAAGATTTAGAAGTATTGTAAATCATTTTAATGTTTTTAAATGGCCTAAAAAACGGTTATCAATATAAAAACAAAAACTGATTCAATCTTAGCATCTTCAAATCTTATCCTGTCATCCATGCTCTCTTAAGGAGAAAATTGTTCATCCCATTCATCAAAGTTTATGATTACTCAAAGTGTAATTCTAAAATATATTTGATATAAAAGATAAGAGGTCTTATTACAAGCCTGCTTACCATGATCATTGGGGAATAGTTCAATTGACATTACCAATACTGCATACCAAAACAGGGTAATGGCTTATAATTATAAGACAAGGGGTCTCATCACGAGCCAGCTTGTTCAGTTAAATTACAACCAGTGAATAGCATTGTCAAACAGCTGGCCACCAAACCAGGACAATGGCTTTTTATCTTGCAAAATAAGTAAAAAGAAAAGTGATACAAAATATGAAGACATATTTTTGGATTCATTCTTTTAATTAAACTCTGGAATGGATGGGATAATGAACTATCAAATGGTTAAAAGGTATCCTTGGCGAGACTATAGACGTTTGCTGGCAACAGAGGCTCTACCTATGACAAAGGAGTCATTATAAAGCTAAGTTGGAAAAGTTCTTTGTTTTATCATTATCAACCAATTAAGGCTAATTTAAAACTTAGAATGTATTTAATTTTAACAAGAGAAGAAAGTAGCAGAAATAGCTATTATTATATTCAGAATTTATATATACCTAGTTATAGTAGAATTCTCCTCTTAGATAAGATTTCCATATAAAGAAAGTTTAAGTATTTCAACATTTCTTAGAGATAATTGTTTCTCCCAGTGAATCGCCAATTGTTGTACTGTACAACAACCTCCCATTTCAAAAAAAAAAATCTTTCTAACTATAATATGAAATGGGTCCCTTTTAAACATAGATGTGTGAATAAATTAGTATCAACTCATCATTAGAAAAATCTTTATCAAAAGGTCCAATGGAAATGTTATATTATAAACCTTTTGAACTATAATGAAATTAGTCTTATGAATAAATATAAAGTTCTTTGTTATTGCGATAAAGCAATCGCAAGATCGCATATCACAACAATAAAGAAAACATAATGAAAAAACCCATTGACTTACTCCAATCCGAAAAGCGAACAACTATCGGTTATCAGGAAAGGCGAATAGCAAGTACAATGAAAGGCCCTCCCCTATTTCTCCGATGTGATATCGCTATTGGCAATTGGAGGATGTAACGCAGCGCATGTTTAAGACACCTTTAAATCTCCCGATGCGATAAGTTGTATCGCCATCGGGGATCGGCGATTTTGCAATAACATAAGTAATATGACCCGAGCTCATCCCCGATTGTGATCCAATAAATTAAGGCACGAGTTTCAAAATAGATTTAAAAGGTTTGCATGCATTATTATGGATTATTATTAAAGCCTTCCTATTTACTTCATCAATCACCGATAGCTATTTACTTTTGATTATCTGCCAAAAAACCAAGCCACGCTTGAAAGAATCATTTGGCATATAAATGATATGATGGGTATTTATAACTCCTTTACCCTGATTGACAGGTTAAACGGCCAATTAATGAAGCAGTTATGCCGAGATTTTCCCTTAGATTGTGTCTGCGGCATTTTCACTATAATCTTTGATTATTCGCTAATTGATATAATCCTTTCATATCAGCTCATACTGCCTATTCTATGTATCATGTTGATTTCATTCCTTGCACAAAACTCCGCTGAAATAACAAATTTGAACCAAATGGGAAAGAAATCCAAGAGATCGCTGCAAACGCGGCTCCCGCAGTAACAGTGCAACCCACCAGTGATCCAGGACCAAGCAGAAAGGGTTTGATTTCAGACACTACGTGTCTTGGCCTTGGAAACACAATTTGGCAAAGCATATATAATTTAATTGAAGCAGAGGAGCCTGAGACAGTACCAGTACAAGCTACCGCAGATTCAACTAGAAAATCAAAAGCTTCCCTTAAAGATTTAGTTGATTCATATTTGCACAGAATAGCAGCACGTGAGAAAATTCTTCCATACACTGATGTAGTGTGATGGGCAGTAGAGGAGATCCCGGTTTTAAACAAAACATTTTTCGCAGTTGACGAAAGGATTTTTGGCTCATTTCAGCCAGATGACTTAAGGAAAATGTATCACTTGCCCGAACCTCAAAAGAAATACAATAAAGCCTTTCTTGAAAAGTTCGCAAACGAGAATGATACTGAATTGGTCCCAATTCGGGAGTGGAGACAGAACCCCGCAAGGCACAAACATGAATCCTCAGGTAAGTACTCTGTAGATTCATTATGTTCTCCTTACTGTTATGCCGGAGCAATGATATGTAGAATTTGGGGATTGCATGATTCTGCAAAGTTCACCATTGAATTAGTTCCTTTAATGGAAGCGGCGGTTAACAGTGAAGTAATGGATTGGGCAAACGTATTTCCAGATAAATTAGCCACTGCAATTCTTGAATTTAGAGCAAAAACTCGCATAACCGACAGGACTATTCCTTTGTTTTATTATAGTGCTTATATTTTAGATACTCTTTATTTCAATTATGAATTTCCTGTACTTGGGTGGAGATGGACTTCACAAGACCCCATGCCAATCCACATTTATCATCAAAAGTTAGGGAAGGCGCACTATAAGGACCACTTGTACCAAATTTGTAATGGTTTCATGTTACCTACCTATTATTCCATTTTTTTATAAGCCTACCCTAAAGATTTCCACGGAAGCAGAGGTTAACCTAACCGCTGTAGGAAATTGGTTCGAGGAAGACAAGTTTACATACATAAGGGTTTTTGGTAGCCTTGCAAGACCTCATGTCCTTCCTCTGTATGTACCTGAAAAGCTGTTATCCCGAGAATTGGCCTACCAAATAACAACAGCAGGAACATCCAAGACTCTTAGGAATTCTAAAAAACAAGCTTGGCCTACTTTTCCTTTGACATGCAGTGTTTATACTCTACACGACTACAAACATGCGGAGAAGGAGGCAGAAAAAATAAACATGCTCAATCTTGCAACCATTCCTAATAGGCAATTCGATCCAAGGAAAGTTGCCTATACTGTGCTTGAACAAGCCAAACTTACAAGGTTTGATCATGAAAAAGATGAATTTGATGACCTATTTTCTTCGGCAGAATCGATATTCCAGGTACAAACGTTGGCCAAAATGAGATATAATGATGAGAGGCTAGTAGAATTTAATAGGCTCAGAGAACAGAGGTTGCAAACTCTACCTCTGGACTTACTAGCTACTACCCTGACAACCCAGTCAAGCGAGCCTGAACAACAAATTATTGATAAACCTCCTGCTGTAGAGAAGATTCTCGAAAGAGGAAAAGAATCAGAGCAGTAGAAAGAGAAGGAAAAAGAACAGGACAAGGGCAGCGAAAATATCAATATGGATACTTAGATTGATCCCAAGCTCCTCCAAGATTGGCAACAATTTAACTCTATTATAAGCAATCTGGAAGGTCCACAAGGTGCCAACACACCCAAAGTAACAGTTGGACAAGATACAGTGTCAGCAACGGTTCCAATTGAAGGAACCAGCGGCCTACCCACCAGCACGGATGTAGAAATAATTCCAAAAGATCTGTCCGATCAAATTATTTTGCATATACAAGGCATACCTCCATTAGATGTCTTTTATAGTCCCAAACACAGGGCTGTAGTGAAAAGACAGAGGAACAGGAGAAGACTTGATCAATCTTCCATGTTTCCAGCACAAATAGAGACAGCTAATATAGTGTGGAAAGAAGAGTTTAATCCTTCCGATGACCTTACAAAACTTTCTCAGTATGCCAGACCTTATTCGGCAGCCACTATGGATAAAGCCTCTGAAGTAAGCAATCTACTTAAGGAAAGAGACCAAACAATTGTTTCATTGCAGTTACAGGTGTCTGAAATACAGCAGAAAATTGAACAATTAGAACAGCAACTATCAACACAGCAGCAGATAAACAATCAATTAAATAAGCAATTGCTTGAGGAGAAACAGAGGATAGACTTAAGCGCAATACAAAAACAAAAGGAATTGTCCGAAGCATTGGCCAGGATAAAGACAATGAATGAACAAATGATGAAAACGAAAGACGAGCAAATTGCTCAGCTGTCACATCAAGTAGAAAAGTTCAAGAATCTTCCGCAACCAGCAGATTTCAGGTCCAAAGCTCTACAGATCAACAAAGCATTGGTTACATAGTTAAGACTGCTATGTCATAACATTTCTCTGGTTGAGCCCCTTTGTGATATAACTGCATCAATAGTTGACAAATCAGTCAATGCTAGGCGGGATTTGGAACAGGCCGATGAGACTCTAACTAACTTTCTTACTTGGCAAGACACCAATGAAGGGCAGGTCGCAAATCTGCCTAAAATTCTAGAGTCACAAAAAGATATCCTTTTCTTAGAATGGCAGTCACAACTAATGAAAGCAGAGAGAGAAATCTCAAGATGCAGATTATCTACAAGTAATTTAATTGAGTTAATCAATAACACTCTTTATCTGTCTAACATGATTTCGCAGTGCACTCCAGGTAAATTACCGTCAGCCAAAACATTGGAACAAGCATGCAATCAAGAATTGGAGAAGAATGGAAGATTAATTGTCGGCATCCAAAGTTTAACTTGGGATACCTATTAGTTTTTCATAGTAAAACCATAAAGTCAAAGGGTCGCCCTCAAATGTTTAACCGATGCGATTGGTTGTATCATTCCCGAAATCCATGATGCTACATACTCAGCTCAACTACATTCTCGTCTCACTCACCCTCCAGAATTGGAACCGATGCTTGCAATCTGCTAGCTCAAATTAAAAGGAGATCATCCGAAACAATGAATCATGCTGCCGACTGCAAACAAACCTATTGTTGAGAAGATACTCATGATTTAGTTGTACCAATTAATAGCATTTTATTTTTGTAATCAGTTAGCCTAATTAGTATTTATAGACCCTTTCATGCATTTAGAAAGGGTCCTCAGTTTTTGTATAAACTCAAATCTGGAAGTCACACTATTGTGCTTCTGGTATATTTTTTATAAAGACTAGGCCAGTATTCTGAATTTTAACGAAGAAAGCTTTGATGGGATGTGCACTATTGCCTTGATGTGAAAGTGTTTCTAAGTTGGAAGAAAGAATTTGAATGCCATTGATATCGAGAGTGATCCAAATAACATATGGTACTATTATCTATGCTCTTGTTTCATTCTTTCATGTGAATCGTCATTTGTTTAATCTTGCTACCATTGGATATATGTATGTGTTTTTAACAGCAGTCCTTATATTTTTCACTATTGAATTTTTAAGGAGTGTTATTCTTGCAATCATATCTGTGTCAGTGATATATAAAGAATAGTGTAATAATGTTTTAACGATTACTTTGTTCAACTACTTGAACAAAGTAATTATCATATGAATAAATTTCTTTGTTTACCAATAAAGTCATCTATATGCCTATTTTTAGAGAAAGATAATCAGACATTACACTAATATAGAAATTTCCCGGGATAGGATAGTTATTCATATTTTTACTTTTTAGATTAAATCATTCATCCATTATCATTATATTAGAGAACCACCCATTTATCCATCCCCTTTTATTCATCATTTGGAAACTGGTCCCATTATTTCCAGTCGGAGCCACCACACCAAACGGAAAAGGAGCTGCCTTTAAGGTCCGGACCGGGTGGTTTTCCCCAATGTTGTTGCAGTGATTTTCAAGGCATCAACGCCATAATAGTAGCATATATGGTTGGAAAAAAATCATCTAACGTGATAATAAATAGAAAGAAAGAAATCATATATCATTATCATTAAGAAGGAGAAGTTGCATGATGAGGATAATCAAGATCCTCCATTGGAATCTTCATTAGAACGTTCACCTCTATTTATAAGAAGCAAATGTCTCGTGAGGATCAATTTTTTAGAAGGGTGATGGTATGGAGACAAAGGAGTGCAACACGTCAAATTGTTTGAATTACTTTAATCTTCAAGTAAGGAAAGGAAGTTGCCGAAGGAAGTCTAGATGATCACATGAAGAGGTATGTATATTTGGAAATAGATAGATAAAGTCATGTCATCATATGGTTGTAGTTAGAATGATTGATTGTTATATCTCATGAGCATGATCGAAGAAGAAGGATCTCTTCTTTTAAGGTGCATGAAGGCATATGCCTTGAACTATTTCACACATTGATAAGATGATAATATGACCTCATATGGAATATGAGGTGGTTGACAAGATGAAGGAACTATGTATAGAAGTTCCTAGGGAAAAATATGTGAAGAAAGGAAGAAGGATTCATGAAACATGCAGATATAGTCACATAAGATAAGATAAATAATCAACATCTGATAACTAGAAAAATTAATGAAGATCTTGATAAAGTCTATAAAGGAAGGAGACCCTTGACATTGAAAGTCTTGGAGATGTATTTATGAACGTGTAGGATGTTGATGTTGCAAGTAGAAGATGTCATGATTAAAGGCCATCATAAAAGGTAAATTTCATTTTATTTTGATTTATGAACAACATATGGTTGGGTTGAAATAGGGTTACTGAAAAAGAGTTGTAGATTTCACCTACAACTAGTACTCATGGGAATGGATGGAAGATCCTGAAATAAACATAACTTGGAAGAGGTATTTATATGAAGAAAAACCATATGTGGACTGGAAGATTACTTTCTAATGAAAAGAAGGATGACATGACTATTGCTTCAATGTTATGGTTCGTTGAAGGAAAGTGATGGATGATCGATGCCCTATGAAGAAGATCTAGAAGATGAAGGCTCCATAATGAAGAAAATGAAGTTCATGACATCGAAAAGAGGAGGCCTACAAGCAACTGATAGTACCATGATCTCCACCAAAGAGTAGATAGTTGTTTTTGGAATCAAGTCCCTAATTAAGAGGTAGCTTCGGCAAATCCCTGGTTAAGAGGGAGCTTGAGTATATTCCTTTATAGGAATGAGTATATCCTACCTAGTTGATAGGGAGAGATATACAAATAATTATTGTCATCATATTATGAAGAAATAATGGAGGATTGGGTAAGCATATGAGATTGATTATGATACCCTTTGAGGATGTGCATTGTGGTAGGGCATACAATAGGCAAGAGTAGTCGAAGAGGAAATTCCTTGAGGATGTGTTATTCCAAGACAAGAATTGTCCTAAGACGGCATACACTTTGAACACCAGGGTGGGGAATGTGCATTGAGAGACAAGGATGATGGTGTCTATTAGTGATTTGTCTCACCAACATTGTGCTCTGATATTGTGGAGAGATAGATTTGTTAGTCAAGGCCTTGCTTTGGGACAATGTTGGTTGGTGTGATGAGATGTTATGGTATAAGCTAATAAGATAACTTATGAGATAGCTTACCAATATGAATCTTCTTATGAGAATTCTTCAGTTTGAGAATGTCCAAGTACAGTGTATACATTATGAATACCACCCTAGTTAAGATGGAGTGTTGAAATATGTAACTAGGTTCGGTCTTCCTAATGAAATATGTAATCATGATTTTATGTAAAGAGAAAAATAAAATTTGTTATTTTCATTCTCGAGGCATGGGTTTCATGCTCAAGTAAAATTTATTTATAGGTCAAGCACCCATTGAGTGCTTATAGGGCTTGCCATTGAGTATACAAGTCAATTGAGTCATTGTCATGTATGGAAGACCCTTTTGGGCATGTTACATATAGTAAAGAAAAAATGGTTTGATTCAAATTAGAGTCAAAGACCCTCCAAGACATTGTCAAACAAGAAGCAATAAGTCGTCCTTTAAGAAATAACAAGTCGACCTACAAGGTGACAAGTCGACCTCATGAAGGTGTTATTCGACCTGCCAGAGAGACTATATATAAGAGAGCTCAACTTCATTTGGAGGATCATCCAATACAAGAACATAAGAAGGTTGATCAAGAAGAAAAGGGAGACCTAGAAGAAGAAGAGAAGAGGAGGATCCAAGGAGGAGAAAAGTGAAGTTTTCAAGGATTGTTTTCGGGCCATACACCTCACACGTGCAAGATATTTAGGGTTGCTTTCTGTTGTAGGAAGCCCGAATTGTAGAGCCATCAAGAAGACACATTTTGGTGCCAAGAAGACTTGTTTTGAAAGATGATTTTTATCAATAAAGGAAGCACTCCTCAAGCAAAGGGAAGAGAAGGCTAATCTCTCCATATTTTCCCACACATGTGAATCTAGGCTTTCTAAAGGAAGGTTGAAGTTGCAATCACAAATTGTGGGTTTGAAGTTGAGGTCGAAGAAGGAGTTACAATAGTTATGAAGTTGGTTTGACTTAAGTTGACTTCATTAGAAGAAGTTCTTCAAAAGAGAGGTTTGAATTGGTCTTGGAGGGGTCTTGTTCAAAGGTCATAGGTCTTAGAATTCATCATTTGAAGCTCTATAAGAAGAGAAGAGTATTTGTGGGTTTTCCTCTCAAAAGGAGAGGTTTTGGCCCTCGTTGATATCCTATATCTTGTGTCATATTGTTTCATTGTTTGGTAGTTGTTTAATGATAGAGAATACTAAATAATAATCAAGTGAAAGAAGAATCTAATCAATTTAAGCAAGAATACATCACAAGCAGTTAACAAAGTAAGATAAATCACCTAAACTAGTTGACCCTAGATTTCTCAACAGCAAGAATTAAAGGTTGTTATTATGGATATGCCCAAAGGAAAATCCCAAGGTCCTCATTGGCTAACTACTGACTTTTATCAAGCATGTTGGCCAATTTTAAAGGAGGATATGTTGAAAACTATAGAAGACTCCAGTCATCCTCCTCCACTCTAACACCTTTAATGCAACCTTCATCGCTTTCATCCCCAAATCCACAATTTCCAAATCTCCTCCAGATTATCGCCCCATAGCTCTTTGCAACATTATTTACAAAATTATATTTGTCATTTCCAATAGACTCAAACATATCCTTCATCTCCTTATATCTCCTTAGCAAACAGGATACGTGGGGGGTATACAAATCATGGATAACATAATCCTAGCTCACAAGCACATACACTCTCTCAAATCTAGCAAAACCCCAAGCATGCTAATCAAACTTTCCAAAGTCATTGATAAACTCAACTAGGAAGACATTTTCAACCCTCTACCTGCTTTTGTGTTTGAATAAACATGGTTCCATTGGATCTTAGCTCTTATCATTGAAAATTTCTTCTCCATTATTTTTCGTGTCTCCCCCTCTTCCCCCTTAACCCTGTTAAGAGGCATTAGATAGTGAAACCTCCTCTGCCCCTATATCTTTCTCTTGATATCCAAAGATCTTGGGTGTGTAATATTGACTACCATTCAAGAAGGCACTCTAAAAGGTTTCCCTCTAGGATTTCCCAATGACTCATCCTCCCACCAACAATTTATAGATGATTCTCTTTTAATGGGCATCCCCACAATGAAAGAACCATTTGTATTCAAATTCATCCTCAAAACATTATCAGATGCCTCTGGCACATCTATAAGCCTAGCCAAATCTAAAATATTTTTCTTCAATACCCCTCTAGCTATTCAATCTCATATTTCAAGAATTTTGGGCTTTTAAAAGAGATCCCTTTTGACCAAATACTTGGAGGGGGGGGGGCTTACCAGCACCCCCCTAAGGCAAACTATCTGGGAAAATGTAGTGTAAAAATTCAAAGCCTATCTCTCTAGCCAAATTTTTCACCTCCTAAATCCGGAATTCCCTTGGTGTAAAATGTGGAGAAACAAATATAGTCATAACATGCACGAATCACAATTTGTATGAATGATAGGATACATTAAAGGATCACATATCTGGAATGTTGCATGGGAACACAAGAAACTCATAAAATATCACTTCTTCAGGGAGATAAAAATCACCTAAAGTGCACTATTATGGGAAGATTCATGGCATTAATGGCCCAATATATCACAAAAAAATCAATTAAATTCCATTCATAATTATCTTACGGCTCAAGGCCTCAAATATGTGGCACAGTAATAGACCTCCTTCTCCTCCCGACTCTCTTTGGATTGATTGGAATCCTGGAGCAGATCAAGAGCCTCTCGGAGAAATAACAACTTTACAACAAACCCTTGTAGACCAAAAAATTGAATTCAAGACGGAATGGACGTATTTCGCAAGGGACATCGACCATAAGGTAACTTCAATCTTAGAGAATCATGCAACCTCCTTTCCTCTCACTCATCTACTGAAGACTATTGGATCTAGGAAAAATTGTGGCAACTCAGGCACTAGCCCAAAATGTCTCTCTTTCTATGGCTCTTATTCTAGAATAAAACACTCACATGGGACAAGTTTCAGTGCAGGGTATTTCTTCCAGCCTCCATTTGCTACCTTTGCCTCTCTATCATTGAATCTAACAATCATCTCTTCCTCAATTGCGCCTATATTGCCTCCCTTTTGGGCACTCTTTCAAATTTTCCACCAATCAGACTATAGCCCCACCATCATCACCTCCACTTTCCTCTCATTTTGGGCCTCTCAGTTTTTCAACACCATCATCAATAAAGTTTGAAACTTTCTCCCTATCTTCCTCCATTCGAACACCCAGAAATAAATAAATAGGTGAATCTTCATAAATACATCTTTTCCCGCCAGAAATGTCAGGTATCTCACTCTCAATAACCTAAGGGAATCCATTCTTTCTCTCATGGACCACCAAAAATTTAGACTGCAACTCGACTGAAAAACACATTCTCTCCTTCCTCAAATTTTTCTCCCATCTCTCCTATCATACTTTGTCACCTCCTCCCTTCACTTCTAGCCCCTCCAATTTGTCCTCTCCTCATGCATATTCCACTAAACTCAATTTATATGGGACCTACGAGTTATGGGGGAGTATTTCGAGACACAAATGGTCAAATCATCCACATATATGTTGGATCAATAGTCCATACTATCCATAATGTAGTAGAAATACGAGTGATCGAACAAAGCCTTCATATCGCTATCAATAAGTACTTCCACAACCTCATAATCGAGGGAGACTCGAAAACCATAATCAACATCTTTCGAAACATCCAATATAATTCTAATCCATCTAAAAAAATTAATAACTAGAGATTGGAAACTCGTGTTTATTATACAACGAGACTATTAGCTCAGATTTTTCCCCTCTTATCTCTCATGTCTATCAAGATGCTAAAACATTAGTTGATATGTTGGCCATATATGACCTTACTCTACAGAACTCATCACTAGATAATGGTTGGGATAATAATATATCGAACTCTCTCGGCACTCAATGCTATCATCAGACTGCTACAAACCTCTCCTCCCACAGATTTGTTGAAGGTCGAGGCGCCAATTCGACCAGCGGTGTTGAACAAATCCCCGCTAGTTGATAATGAATTTGTCGTCAAAGGTCATAGTTCTAGAAAAAGGTGGAACCGTGAGTGCAAACACCCACCTCCCCCCCCTCTCGGTTGATGTCACAAGGGTACCCCCTCTTTGTTGACGTCACATGGAGATCCCCCCTGCAATTCAAAGTGGTCGTTGGTTGCAGATATAGTTGCACCCAAAGGAGAAAGAGGTCAGGTCCCATGGGAAACTGATCAAGACCACAAGCTAACGAAGTTCAAGGCTGAATCTCAACAGGCAAGGCTACAAGTTGATAGAGTTGGCAGGGAAATTGGACAACACAAATCATAAACACAACATCCTCCTTTGTATCTACCACAACAACTCTCCTCTAAATATGAAACAACTGCCCAACAAGTCCCCAAACTAGAAATCTCGAATCCGTAGATCTCATGATGCCTCAACCTTTTTATTTATGATTTTGTTAGTTAAGTAATAGCCATCCTATGTATTAAAGTAGTTTATCGTATGCATTAGTAAGAAACGATTTCTACAATCTTAAAATTTTGTAGCTCAATCTCTGGTCCGGTTTCCTGTTGGGCGGGCCAGAGACTAAAAATTTTGGACTATGTATCCTTTTACCAAATTAATATAAAATGTCTCACTATATATTACTTAATACAAAACGTCATATAAAATATTAAAAAAAAAGACATAAATTATAGAATAATTATAAATATAAAGAATATTATAAAAACAAATAATTCACAATTTAATTAAATTAATTACCATACTTTAAAACTATTAAATCATCATAATTATAATATCTTAAAAATATTAAATAGTCATATACTAGCAATTGCCCCTAAAGGTTCAAATGTACATCGAAGGAATAGAAGATTTAGGAATAGCATCTCGCCACTCACTTAAATACAAACCTCATTAATCATTTCTATGAGTGGATCAAAATTGCTTCTCGATAAGAATATGTAGATGATAGGTATCTAAAGCCACTCATAGATGTTAGAAAGGGGCATACAAATCTCTGAAGAGGACTCCACCTTTTAAATTTTAATGACTAATGAGCAAAATTAGGTTGTTATTGGGATTGAAGAACGCATTTTCGGTATTCAAAAAGATACAATCATCAGTGCCTTTGGCATAGTCCAATGTCAGAGCAAGAAGAATGGGAATGACAACAGATGAGGTGGAATTGGAGTAAAGTGACACTCTTCCTGAGGTGGAAAGAGGGGTACTCTTCCATAAAAAGAAATCTAATTATGTTAATCATTTTCTCGTTAATTTAATTTATATGCTAGTTTTGAACTTCTAGGTTCTTAGTTTTGTAAATATGGGAAACTTGATATTAAAAAAAATCAAGTGAAATGGGTAGCACATCTCACCTGTGGTGAAGGAGGGGGGACAACTTCAATGGGGGCATTCCTCCCTTTTCTTTGTCCTTTTCAAGCTATCCTTGATGATTTAACCAAGTTTTCTATGAAATGAAGAAGAAAATGGACTAGTGTAGGAAAAATATTGAATATTGTTGTAACAAATCCACTCGCCCAACATTTGGAATCCCTTATAACACTACATAATAAACCTTATATGCACTCCAAAACCTCTTAGACCTCCATCCTATGAGTGAAATAAGCTCGAATGAGGGAAAAAGTGTGATTTTATGGGTTACGAGACATGTTTTTTTTTTTGGGACACATTAAGGGCATGTGTCAGACACGTGTCCTCAAGTATCCATGTCGAACACAAGAAATATATGGCATGTAAGCCATTTTGACGTGTCTAATTACAAACAATAGAATTTAAAACAAAGAAATATTATTGAAAACCAACTACATAACCACAAATCATGTATTTATTATTAACGTTGATAAACATTAGTTAGTTATGAAGGTGTATCATAAAGCAACCTTTGACTAGGCTGGCAAGAGTTCAAACTTCAAACCTTAAGATGGTAATATATTTCTTAATTTCAAGAAAGGCACAACTGAAGGTGCTAGTTCAAAACACGACGAAGACTCCTCTTACCATTCCTAAGGACATTTTTTTTTGTATTGAGCATATTATGCCTATGACCTAATTTTTCAATTGATCATGGCACGAAAAACGTTTGCCCATAAAAATAAAAACAATACTGAAAAACATCAAATAAGGGGAACCCTCAAACCAAAAAAAAATTATTCTAAAAAAATATGTGCCATGTAAAATCAACTTGAAACACAGAAGGAAGAGAGGGTAGAAATTTTGCAGAAAGAGGAAGAAGAGTAAACTCTTTTTATTCCCAAGAGATTTTAAGCCTTTTGGGAAGGGTGACTCGGAACGTGCTCGACCCCGCAGGACCAATATGAGTTAATACATAATTCAACAAACCATGAATCCATAAGTACATCATAATTAAAAAATATGTGAAATTTCAAAAATAGGATAATAGGGATTGAATTCTCTTTATTAACAGATGATTTGGATCTCATTGGTTGAAGTCATTTAGAGAGTAACTAAGCCCACCAATGTTGGTATAGATAAGATCACAATTAGATGGACCTTGGAAGCAAATCCTACATCACCAAGGAGCAAAAACTTAAATTAGTTTTCCCAAGTTTCAAATGCTCCACTCCAAGGTCTAGTAAGAAAGTGGTTGGTGCAGGCCTCCAAAGCCACTATGGGAACATCGATCTATAATAGAAAGGATTTACATTTGAATCCCAGGCTTTCCGGTTTCAAATCAATGAAAAGAGGGAAAAAACCTAGTGAAGCAATGGATGACCAATCCAAACAAAAAGTTTCCAAGCGCCCAATAAACTCGTGAACAAAATTGAAATTATTTCATATGCAAGCCACGAGAAAAATTGTGAAAACACTGGGGAAAAACACCTACCTCTGATCTAAGATCGCCAAAAGTGATGCAATTTATGGAGGTTGTTATTTCCTGTGATGGGAGGACTATGCCAATATGATAAAGGTTGCCTTGGGTGATGGCAGGTAAAGGTCGGGGGTAGATTTCCAATCGGGTGCAAAGTGGTTGGTAGATATGTCGAGGGAATTGTAGAAAATATCCTATTTTTTTCAGCAAAAAATGGTCGTGCTAAGCACACTTGCTATAATATTGACTAAAGACAGTCGATATTTTCTTGTAAAAATTGGTCACTTTCAACTATGGGAAGAGGGGAAATGAGATCAAAAGGATAGAAAATACAATGAACAGGCAGGCCACCTTCTTCAACCGAAGAGCAGGTTTGTTTAAGAAGGCCAAAGAATTGTCCATCCTCTGTGATGGAAACATGGTAGTACTCAAATTTTCAAGCTCTAGAAAGTAATTCATTTACTCCAGTTCAGACATGAAAATTGTACTAGAGAATTACATGAGAATCTCTGAAAAATCATCATTGTCATCATAATCAAAATAATGTTTCCTAGTTGAATACAACGATAACAATCGTAATAATAAAAATCAAGATATGTAGTCAGCGAAGATCAAGCTTTAGGGCGATCAGTTGCAGGTAATGTTGAAACATACAATGGGAGAAGATCTAGAAGGATTGGATACTCAATAGTTGCAGAAACTGGAAGAGAAAAAAGACAGAAACTTCGTTAGCAAAATAAAAAGTTTTTCCCTGATCGTGGCACTGCGGTTCGAACAACAGGCAGGAGAATACGACGACAGTGGAATTAAATGTCTCAGCTCAAGCCTTCATTTTCCTTAAAGCAGTCACCACCTTCCTTCTTCTCGTCTCATCTCACCATCTTGGCATCCTAGGTAGCAACAACCTTATTGTGTTGCAGGGGTAGAAACATTCGAGAGTGGTTCCTATTTTCTCAGATGACAATCGGCTGCACAAGAATTACAAGACTACGCAGAACACGTGGTGAAAAATTGTTGGATGGCAGAGGAGAAAATCAAGCATTTGCGATTGGCTAAATTTGTCCAGGTCTTCTACGAATGTGATCTGCATTGGTGAGATGTTACAGAGCACATCTTCATGCTACTTTGTCGATATGGCCCAAGGAGAGGGCCCCAAGGTCGATCCACCTCTTCCACCTGAGTTGATGGCATTTAGGAAACTCATAGTTGCCTGCAACAAATGCCAAGCAAATGAACACCAGCAGAAATTCATCAAAAGGTTGGAAACCATCACATGGTTGCCCTACTGACTAAAGAACCCTATAGATTGGCTCTAAATCTCACAGAACGAGGGCTCATAGGCCAGTTCACTGGGCTCTGGCTCTCTCCCAAAGTCGTGGATGCCTGCATGCAAAGGAACTAGAGATCTCTGATAAAAGAAGGAATCAAAATCCATTTAGTAGGTAAGGGCTTCTTCGTGTTTGTCTTCGGCTCGATAGAGGACAAGAATCTCATATTCAGAAATGTCCCGTATTTCATGGGCCCTCAGGGACTGTACCTGAATCAATGGACCTTGGATTTTGACCAGACTCAGGATGTTCCCTCGGCTGTCCCATTTGGGTACACATACCTCACTTACCGCTGCACTGCTGGAACTCAAAATATCTAGAAACCATAGGCAATAAGCTCAGAAAATACATAAATCGTCCAAAAAGGAAGGACCAATACTCCTGCGCGAGAATTTGTGTAGAATTCGATCTGGAGGAAGGCCTCCCTGAAACTATAAAGCTTACGATGGCTAATTGGTCCCACATTCAAGTGTTGGACTATGAGAAACTCCCATTTAAATGCAAGCATTGCCATGGCTAAATATACTTTGCTAGACATTGCAAAAAGAAAACAGAGGAAGAGGTTGAGAACTCAAAGGAAGAACAATGGATCAAGGTCCAGAAAATAACACCAGCTAAGCATAACAGTAGAACCAAAGGGAAAGGAATGCCCATGGTGAGGGGAGAACCTCCCTTGGTACAAGGGGAGGGAATCACTGGCCCTCCAAGAGCAGAGATCTCCAACAATACCTTTGAAATTCTCAGCACATCAGAAGAACCCCTAGTCCCAGCAGCCGAAGAAAAGGCCAAACAACAACCCATTACTATGGTAGAAGATAAAAGAGCAGAGGAAACAGATCCTCTACAAGTTGGACCTCCAAAAGGTGCCTCTAGTTCCCCACCCTATGTAGATATGACAAGAGAGAAGCTTCCAAAGAACTCTAGATCCTTGGAAGATGAGACTATCGAGAGGCCCTCGAAAAGATTTAGGAGGAAATATCACAGGGAGGCAAGGGAAGAAGAGGTTGAGAGAAAAAAAATGCAAGGTGGCCAGCCCATAATTGAGATGTCCATTAGCAGAAATACTAGAACCAGACCTCTCGAGGGAGGGTTTGCTCCCCCCTCTGCCAGTAAATAATGCGATTACCCTCTTGGAATTGCAGAGGCCCGGGGAATCCCTTAAAAGCTGAAGCAATGAAGAACCTTTTGAAATTTGAATCCCCCGAGATCCTCATGCTCCAAGAGACTGAAATAGAAGAGGATTCCCTTCTCAATCTCTATAAAGAAAAATGGAAAACAAAAGCTGGAAAAGCAGCAAGTGCAAGGGGTACATGCAGTGGGCTCACCACCCTCTTGGAGGAAGACAAATTCCAAGTTGAGAGCTCCTTCCAAACGTAGCACTTGATCTACACCGAACTTCGTCACCTTGCAAATAAGATCACCTTCGCCCTCTTTAATCTCTATGTCACAGTCCTCTATGCAAAATAGAAAGATTGTTGGCAAACCCTGTCCGATTTCTAGATGCTTACTCCCCCAAGAACATAATTCTAGCAAGAGATTACAATCTAATCCTTAAGCCAAAGGAAAAAAGATGAGGAAATAACAGTAGAGACCATTTCCTTCCCTTCGTGGAAGATCTAATTCAACAATGGGATCTACTGGATTTCAAGCCAGAAAAAGGGCTCTACACTTGGTCAAATAACAGAGTTGGGCAGAGCACATTTCAGCTTGCTTGGACAAATTTTTATTACAGAGCACCTTCCTCTCTGAAAAGAAGATTAGCTCCACTAAAATTCTGCTAAAGTTGACATGAGATCACAAACCCATTCTTTTGATATTCGAAGAAGAGGAAAATCTGGGGCCCATCCCCTTCTGGTTCAGCCCACTCTGGGCACAAAGGGACGAGTTGTACATCCATCTTCTTGGTTCGCCCAGCTATGTGTGGGAACAAAAACTAAAGGCCACTAAAACAACCTTGAAAGAATGGATAAAAAATCCCTCAAACTCCCCCACCAGTATTAGAAAGTAGACCACAAAGCAGTTGTTTGATCTGCAACTCGATATGGAGCAGCAAGACATCACCTATTCATAAATTCAAAATAAGTAGGAAGCCCAACTCAGCACTCTTCATTCCTTCAGAGTGGAGGAAGAATCCGTGAGGCTCAAATCTCAAAATCTCTGGCTCCTGTCTGGAGACAAAAATATTGCCTTCTTCCATAAACAATTTGAGCTCCTCTTTCTAGAAATCATATTGCTGAAATTACCTCCCTTGATGGGACTATCCTCAAAGGCACAACTCTGTTAAAAGAGGTTGCAACCTCTCACTTCCAGCAATTGTACAAAGAAGACGGTCTGGAAGACAATGAAGAATCAACAAACTTCCTCTCTGATCTAGTAATGAGATCTTAGACAATTATTAAGGTATTACAGACTTATGTGCATGGATTTGCCTATGTTACTTTGTGCAATGGATTGATAAGATTGTGAAATACATAGACAATGAAGTAGTTAAAGAACATAATAGACAACATACATAAACACAACAAGTTTAATATGGAGTTCACCCAACACTCCTGGGTACGTCTCCTGGTCCAACCTTTAGTGGTGACCTCTCTATTATGTCTTCAAAACAGAGTTTTACAAAAGTATGACCTCAATTTGAGTCTCAACACACAACAGATACATCAGCAAGAGTTTTGCTTGAACCCCTCAAGCCTCTCTGAGTACACAGACTCTCTCTATCACTCTTTGTCTCTGTCTTTGCTCTGTCTCAGCACTGCTTGTTCTGTTTTCTGTCAATATGTGGCTTTAAAGCCAATAGGCGTTCTCTGTTTGTTTCTCCTTCTCGGGCTCTATGGCTTCCCAGCCTCTGTCCGCTCAGATCCCCCTCTGAGCATTAGCAATCATTGCTAAATGCTTTCATGGATGGTGGCCACTTGTTTTATAACGGAATGGATCATCGGGCCTTTGAAATCCCCGGAAAAAGCATTCTCTATGTTCACAGAGAAATACATTAAAAACTGTGAAAAAACGCCAAACTTCTGTTTATCGGATTTGAAATGTTATCAATTTCGCCTTATAACTCCTATCGGGTCCGCTTGTATATCAACATCACATCTCCACCATTGATCTGGGAGTTCTAGATCCAACGGCTGTGGTTCATTTTGGGCGGCTCTTCTGTACGGGGTTTAACTGCCTGATAAGGGTGGTTTTCTCTCCCCTTAGCCTGGACACGTGGCAGCCAATGTATGGGATCGGGCGGAGCCCAGCCCAAACCACTTACCACCTTTGGCACGCCCGAAATCCCACTTATATCGTGATTTCCCTTTGTATTTAAAAATACATTAAAACATTGAAAAAACCTATAAAATGGATTTATCGGACTTGAAATCATATATAACAACATTAATAAACCCTTTCGTGCTCGGTTTCATCGCATCGACGCTTTTTCCTTTGTATTTCGTTTATTTAATGAAAATGCAAAATACAAAGGAAAACCTTGTTTTCTGGATCTCAAAATATATATAATATCATCTATATTTTCATTGGGTCCGCTATTGCAAATCATATTTGTATCAGCCCCTCTTTATTGAAATACACCAATGCGATGTTGCGATCGCAATCACATATTGCACATACCCTAGGCCAATTGTAATCACTCCTCTGTGTTTGTTGATTGCGATATTGTGCGTTAACATGGGTCGTCGATCCGCGTGCTTGATCGAGAGTCCTCATTGACCCGTGTTGATCACGATCGCAACTGTCATGTGATAGCCCCCGATTGCCTCCGCTTGCCGTCACCGACTGCGATTTGCCAATCGGATCTGGACCGTTGATCGGCTAGATCCGACAATTATGATGCAAAGTTGCTTTAAGCCTCCAATAAGATTTATTTCACTGATTTCTTCATGTTTTTGCCTCCCGATAGTGTAATCTGACTTTTTGAAAAGTTCTTCTTATTCAATGGTTTTGAGTGTTTGAAGACTTATAGGGTTTTCTAGGATCCATTTGGATCACACCTTCCCACTGAAAAAAGGCTTTTGGACCACCAAAAGTTGGTTTTTAAGCATCAATGAAGTGAGGATATGGCTTCCTCACTTGTCCAATCTCTATCCATCTTGCACTACTTGATTTTGAACCTTTGAGTCTGATTCTGAGGTACTCAACGTCCCCTTTGTGCGTAGTTCTCACCTTCTTGTCTAGAACTATATCTTCTTGCAACTCATTGAGATATTCAGGCAATAAATCATCAATAGAAGGCAACTGACTTTGCTCTTCGGGATCTTCAATCAATGACGGTTCAAATAGTCTCAAGTTTTCTGCATTAACTACTGAATAGATGTGCATGTAAGCTGGAAAATCAAGGCGAAAATCATTTTCACCAATTTTCTCAAGTATCTTGAAAGGCCCATACCTTATTGGCTTCAGCTTCTTACCTTCACCTTGCATTTTGGCTTTGCTAATGTACAACTAGACTCGATCACCAACTTGGAAGCTATGCTCAATTCGATGCTTATCATGCCTTGCCTTGTACTTGGCCTAGCTCTTTTCAAGTTGTTCCTACACTTCCTAGTGAATTTCTTGGATCTATTCAATGAACTTGGTTTCTTTGTCCACATCATTGTTTCCATCAACTGCTATGTCTTTACTAAAGTGAAAATCCAAGGGAGACCTTGGTATAAAACCAAAACAAGTCTCAAAAGGAGATCATTGTGTAGAAGAGTGTTTAGCACGGTTGTAAGCATGTTGCACATAACATAAATGTTCATCCCAAAGCTTGGGATGCTTGCTGCAATAGCCGTTGAGCAACTAGATCACTATCATGTTAACCACCTCTATTTGGCCATCTGTTTGTGGATGAAATGTTGTGCTTTTCTTCAATCCGGTGTCCATTAACTCCCATAGACTTGACCAAAACTTCCCAACAAATCGGGAATCTCGATCAGAGACAATAGAAGTGGGTAACCCAAAATGAACCCATACATGTTGAAAGAATAACTTTGTTGTTTGTTTAGTTGTAATCTACTTGTTATAAGGTATTAAAATACACATTTTGCTGAACATGTCCACAATAACATATAAATAGTCATGACCTTTTCTAGACTTTGGAAATCCCCCAACAAAGTCCATGGAAACACTTTCCCAAGGATGAGAAGGAACTGGAAGTGGAGTGTACAAGCCTAGTTTTCTATTATTGGGCTTGCTTCTAGCAAACATGGTACACCCTTTAATATATCTAGAAACTATTTCATGCATTCTTGGCCAATAACAAAACTTTTGCAGTTGTGCAACTATTTTACCTACCCCAAAATGGCCTCATATTAGAGAAGTGTGTGCTTCTCGAATTATATTAACTCTTTCAGTTTGAGGAATGCATAACTTTCCCAAATGATATAAGAGTTGGTCCTTAACATGATAATCCAATTCTTCTACTTGTCTGCCCTGACTTAAAGTTGCATATACATCTTTAAAATCTATATCTTGAGCATATTGTTCAATATAGCTTTCATGCAATACTGAGTTATGCTTAAGTATAGTAGATGCATTTATAATTGGTCTGGATAACATATCTGCAACCTTATTGTGTATGCCTTTCTTATATCTGATGACAAGATGAAACTGTTGTAGAAAACCCATCCACCTATAGTATCTTGATTGCTGCAATTTAGTTTGTGAGTGTAAATATTGAAGTGGTTGATGATCAGTATCTATAACTGTTTCTTTGCCCAATAGGCAATCTTTCCACTTTTTCACACTCTGCATTAATGCATACAATTCTTTATCATATGTGGGATAATTAACTATTTCAAAATTAAAAGTCACATAATGATAACATATGGGTTTACTGTGTTGCATCAACACTACTCCCATGGCATAGTCACTGGCATCTGTTTCAATCTCAAATGGTCTTTGAAGATCTGGCAATGCTAGTACTGTTGTTGTACTAATCTTTTCTTTCAAGGTGTCGAAGGCTTTCTGTTGTTTGCCACCCCACTGAAACACCTTGTTCAATCCTAATTAAAGCATGTAAGGGAGCTGCAATCAATGAAAAGTTAGCAATAAACTTTCTCTAAATATTGTGTTGCTCCTAGGAAGCTCCTAACTTCTGTAAGTAGATTTGGGTTTAGGCCAGTTCACAATGACTTCAACCTTAGAGGGATCTATCTTCAATTCACCACCCCCCTACAATATGACCCAAATAATTCAAAGATGTTTTACCAAATTCACATTTTGATAACTTAACATAGAGATTTTCTTTTTTCAAAACATCTAGAGTCTACTTTGCACGCATCAAATGTTCTTCCCATGTTTTACTGAAAACAAGAATTTCATCTAAATATACAATTACAAAATCATTAATAAAAGGTCAGAGTACATCATTCATAACTCTCATGAAAGTGGTAGGAGCATTAATTAAGCCAAAAGGCGTAACTAGCCATTCATACAGCCCTTGCTTTGTTTTGAAAGCAGTATTCTATGCATCTTGTTCTGCAACTCTGACCTGATGGTAGCCACTACGCATGTCCAACTTGGAAAAGTAAATAGCTTCTTTCAACTGATCTAATAGTTCATCTATGCGAGGAAGAGGATAACGATTCTTGATTGTTATTTTATTCAGTGCTCTGTAATTAATGCACATCCTCCACGAACCATCTTTCTTTCTCACCAACATGATTGGACATCTGCATGGTGATGTGCTTGGTATTATGAACCTTTTCTCGAGCAGCTCCTATACCTGCTTCTTGATCTCTGCATTCTCTAAAGCGGATAACCTTTTATACCTACAGCTGTGACTGTTGTTTCATCACCTGAGTTTGACCCCAAATCTTTCTGAATAGCAGCAGCAGTCTTCTTCTTCTTGCCATTGAACTTCTTGGGTTTCAGCTCCAGATGCAAAGACCAGTAGTGTTCATCATCATGTCGAACCTTCTTGCAGTGAGTGCATGAAGGTTTGTCTTTCTATACAACGTTTGCCTTCCTCTCTTTCCATTTCTACTTCCTCTTTTCCTTGTTCTCTCTTATAGTGGGTTTTGATGATCCCCCAATCTCTAGGTTCACATTCTTTCCTCTAGCGTCTATATGTGTAGCCTGAATGGATACCTCATATATGCTAGTGAGGTTAAACATTAGAATGATGTGCCTCAAATAGTTGTGTAGACCTCCTATATACTTCAACAAAGTTTCAAGTGAGTCTAGAGAAATGCCTAGAATTAAAGCTCTTTTTCTAAATTCCTGGGTATAGCTTTGTACACTTTGCCCCTTTAATTAGCGAAGAGTTTTCCAACTCATCATTGCTTGCTGCATATAAGCTAGTGGATAGAATTGTTTTTAATGGTAGAAACAAATTCACTCCAGGTAGAAAGAATTTTACCATGCTTCTTCAAATCAGCTTGTGTCCTGCCTTCCCACCAAACTAGGGCAGTTTCTCCAAGGCGAAGGCTGCCCAGCTGAATCTTTCTCCTTTCTGAATCGATGTTCTGCACCCTGTAATATACATCAATCTGTCTAATCCAGTTATCTAGCTTTTATGCATTTAAGTCTCCATCATATATTGGCAAATCATATTTTACATCTAATTTAATCAAAGGGTTAGAAGGAGATGTTGATAGAGGAGGCTCTTTCCATTTCCCTTTGCCTTCTGAATGGCCATCTAGAAGAGGTTCCTTTGTTCCTTTGTCTTGATTGGAGGTTGAAGTATCTTCACCTTGACCTTTCTTAAATTCTCGATACATCTCTTCTACCATGGCTCTCATGGTCATGAAACTATCCATGAACTGAGACTCTTATTCCAAGGGAATTTCTTTTGCCATTTTCCTCCTAGGATAGACTCTTCATATTTCTAGGTTAGTATCAACTAGTTCTCCTTCTCCTAATTTGAGTTTTGACCTAGTTAGCATTCAAGAATCCAGCACAAGCTTGTCTAACCTTAGCAAACCTAAATCTCTGGTACCACTTGATCTGATAATGAGATCTTAGACAATTATTAAGGTATTACAGACTAATGTGCATGGATTTTCCTATGTTACTTTGTGCAATGGATCGATGAGATTAAGAAATACATAAACAATGAAGCAGTTAAAGAACATAATAGACAACACACGTAAACACAACAAGTTTAATATGGAGTTTTCCCAACACTCCAAGGCTATGTCTCCTGGTCCATCCTTTAGTGGTGACCTATCTATTATGTCTTCAAAACAGAGTTTTACAAAAGTATGAGCTCAATTTCAGTCTCATCACACAACAAATACATCAGAAAGAGTTTTTCTTGAACCCCTCAAGCCTCTCTGAGTACACAGACTCTCTCTATCACTCTATGTCTCTGTCTTTACTCTGTCTCAACACTGCTTGTTCTGTTTTCTGTCAGTCTGTGGCTTTAAAGCCAATCAGCGTTTTCTATTCGTTTCTCCTTCTCGGGCTCTCTAGCTTCCCGGCCTCTGTCCGCTCAGATCCCCCTCTAAGCATTAGCAATCATTGCTAAACACTTTTAGGGATGGTGGCCACTTGTTCTGTAATGGAATGGGTCATTGGGGCTTTGAAATCCTCAGAAACAACATTCTCTGTGTTCACATAGAAATACATTAAAAACTGTGAAAAAATCACCAAACTTCCGTTTATCGGATTTGAAAAGTTATCAATTCCACCTTATAACTCCTATCGGGTCCGCCTATATATCGACCTCGCATCTCCACTGTTGATGTGGGAGTTCTAGATCCAATGGTTGTGGTTCATTTCGGGCGGCTCTTCTATACGGGGGTTAACCACCTGATGAGGGTGGTTTTCTCTCTCCTTAGCCTAGACACATGGCAACCAATGTATGGGATCGGGTGAAGCCCGGCCCAAACCACTTACCGCCTTTGGCCTGCCCGAAATCCCGCTTATATCGTGATTTCCCTTTGTATTTAAAAATACATTAAAACATTGAAAAACCCTGTAAAATGGCTTTATCAAACTTGACATCATATATAACAACATTAATAAACCCTTTCGGGTCTGGTTTCATCACATTGGTGCTTTTTCCTTTATATTTCGTTTATTTAACGAAAATGCAAAATACAAAGGAAAACCCTGTTTTCGGGATCTCAAAATATAGATAATATCATATATATTTTCGTCGGGTCCGGCTATCGCGAATCATATTTATATCGGCCCCACTTTATTGAAATACTCCAATGCGATGTTGCGATCACAATCGCATATCACACATACCCCGAGCCGATTGTAATCAGTCCTCTATGTTTTTCGATTGCGATATCGTGCGTTAACATGGGTTGTCTATCTGCGCACTTCATTGATGATCCTCGTTGACCCACGTTGATCGTGATCGCAATTGTCATGTGATAGCCCCCGATTGCCTCTGCTTGCCATTGCCGATTGCGATTTGCCGATCGGATACAGACCGTTGATCGGCCATATCCAACAATTCTGATGGAAAGTTGCTTTAAGCCTCCGATAAGCCTTATTTTACTGATTTCTTCATGTTTTTGCCTCCTGATAGTGTAATCCAACTTTTTGAAAAGTTCTTCTCATTCGATAGTTTTGAGGGTTTCTAGGATCTATTTGGATCACTCCCATGTTCCAAGAATGGTAAATGAGGAGAATAACACAAGACTTCTGAAGCCCTTCAACGAAGATGAAATTAGCAATGTCATATAGATGATGGAACTAGACAAAGCTCCAGGATCCGATGGGTTTTCCATTCATTTCTATAGAATATGTTGGTACATCGTCAAGACTAATTTGTTCCAAAACGATCAAAGGCTTCCTCCAAAAATCCAAAGTGGGAAGAAGCACAAACTCCACTTTCCCAGCACTAATCCCAAAAGAAGCCAACCTGGTGGCTTTTGATCGATTTAGGCCAATTTCACTGTGCAATTCATCCTACAAAATTCTCTCCAAACTTCACGCGAATAGAATGAAGCGTCTACTAGAAAAAATCATCTCTCCCAACCAAGGTGGATTTGTTAAAGGCAGGAATATCCTGGATAATGTGATCCTGGTGCAGGAAATCATCTATTCCAGCCATCAACGCAAAGAGCAAGGGATGCTCATAAAGTTGGACATGGAAAATGCCTTTGACCGAGTAAGGCACTCTTTCCTTCTCCAAGTTCTTTTTGCTTTTCACGTCAGCTCTAATTATAAAATTTATTAAATCTTGTATTGTAGAGCCATGGATAGCCGCTTTAGTAAATGGTAGGTCGGCCAACTACTTGAAGGGGAATTAGGCAAGGCTACCCACTGTCCCCCTTCCTATACATTCTGATGGCAGATTCCCTAAGCCTAAAGCTGATAGTAGAGAAGTTAAATGGGACACTTCCAGGCATCAGGGCGATGAGAGGAACAGACTCAATTAACCATGCCTTGTTCGTCGATGACTCTCTGTTCATGGGAGGTGCCTCCATTAAAATAGCAAGGGTGTTTAACGATGTTATACAAAGTTTCTACAGAGTTTCTGGAGCTCTAGTCAATAGAAGGGAAATTGTTGTGTATGGTTGGGCAATAGATCAGAACATCATCCTTCGGATTTCTCAATCCCTGGGCTTCATGGGCTTCGCTTCCTGGGATAAACTCAAGTACTTAGGCCTACTTGTAACTCTGGGAACCAACAAGGCCCCAATTTGGCTAGAAATTATCAGCAAAATCAAGGCAAAAGTGACTGCTTGGGCAGCCAATGGCTCACCACAGCTGGGAAGCTTATCCTTGTAAAATCTATCCTCTCCTCCCTTCCAATCTACCAGGCTTCATTTCTATTGGCTCCAAAAATGATCATCGAGCAGTTTTCTAATCTGATTCGAAACTTCCTATGGCAAGGAGGAAAGTGGAATAAAAAAAAAATTCACCTGGTTAGCTAGGACATAGTGAAAAGGCCAATATTAGAAGGTGGTCTTCAAGTCAGAGACCCCGGGTTGGCTAATCTGGCTTTGGGAGGAAAGATTCTTTGGAAAATATTTTCAAATCATTGTCACCTGGTAAGCCAAGTTCTCATTAAAAAGTACATGCATTGATTCTCAATAAACAATATGGATGAAGTAGATCCTTGCAAAGGAACTACTCTATGGAAGCTTTGCAGCCGTGGCTGGGAATTCTTTAAATATTACCTATACAGAATCCTTAGAAATGGGAAAAGAATCGAGTTGTGGGAAGATAACATCATGGGCCTCCAGCCCCTCAAATCCACCCTTGAAATTGAAGATCTGCAGGACTGGCTCATTCAACAAGGCATCCACAAGATGGTAGATATATCTTCATGGGACTCTGATGGGGATTGGACCGGATGGGCTCTGCACTGCCTCCCAGATAGGTTGCTTCCTAAACTTCACCTCTTCCTTGCTTCGATCTCAAGAATGGCTCCTGTGCACCTCCATTCAAAGGACATTTGGGGTTGGGGGAAGACCGATGCTTACACAGCATCACACGGCTTTGCAGCACTTCAAGAACAACATCTATAGATCCATTCTCCTTCACTATGAAAGCACGTCTAGGATACCTTTGGCCTCCCAAAGATAAATCTCTTATGTTGGGTTCTCATGCACAGAAGGGTCCTAACAGGAGATAACTTAGCAAAACGAGGAATTATTGGGCCCCATAGATGCCCTCTTTGCTACTCGGCTCATGAAACACTTGACCACCTATTTATCGACTGCCCCTTCACCCAAGAAGTATGGACGCAGGCTATGCACGGGCTCAAAGTTCAAAATCCAGTGTAGTTCACAGTGGTTAACTTATTCGCCTCCTGGAAAGGGTGTTCCCCTCACGTGTTGAAGAGAAAATCCACGTGGGACAAGATCTGGTATGCAACACCAAAATACATTCGTTGGGAAGTGTGGCTAGCAAGGAATGAAGCCATATTCAAGAACAGTCTGTGCACCCCCATTATAGTGGCTTCCAAAGCAAAAGCATCTATGTTGGAAACTATCAAGAATCAGCCAAATAATCTAGACAATGAGTTCCTTCCAGAAGAGATTAGGTTGGCTTCGTGGGGCTTGATTCAGGTTCGAAAGTGATTTAGCCAAGCAAATCCCAGTACTATGGGCCCTTTCGGCAACAACCCACAGAGCGCGGACTAAGGTCTCACCCGAAGTAGTATGGGAGGGTGCTAGAACCAAGTTTCCACACCCTGGGGATGTCTGATATGTGGTGATTGGTATGCGGTCCTACCTTCACACTTACTATGCTACGCGCCCTGCGATATTATCTTTGCACAATTCTAATCGCAAGGCAACCCGTGTTATTTAACCAAGTCTTCCTTAATTAGTCTCCGTTAGTCGATTACTTAGATTAAATTCACATATAGGCATTCATACACGTAATTATAATTTGCGCGCAGTAAATAACAGAGTAATGTAATGCAAAACATCAACATACAGATTCAAGAATATATGCACAAAATAAGACTTTTCTTTATTAGCTTTCAATCCAAGTACAGACCCAACTCCGCCCTGTGCACTCAGCTGCAGGGATCCGCGCACTCAGTTGCAGACTCTACTAGGCCTATGCGCACTCAGCTACAGAGCCTCTTCCTACTAATACGACCTAATACACTTCAACTTTCCCACTATGCTCTAACCATGCCTTTGCATCTATCTATTACTTCCTTGCCCAAAAAAATCTCTTTTCACTTAGAGCCTTGCTCTATTTATACAATCCCATGGTCCGCAGACCATGGGTAGGCCAACAAAACTTTATATTAAATTACAATTCTTAGGGCGAACAACCACCCTATGACTCATCCTAGACTTTCGCACTCCACACCTGCACTTTGCGAAGTCTTACAATACAATTGACCAAAACTTGGGCTTTACACCCCAAAACCCACTGCGAGGATCCCATTCCCAATAGGCCCCTAACACAATCATCGTGACTCGTCCCGAGTCCCTCTGTTGGTGTGTCGATCTTTGCATGGAATCCATACAGTAGGTCTCGTGTAGGTTGGGTGTCCGCGACACATTGTTCCGTTGTTTATTGTACTTGTGCACGCGTATCTCTGAACCTTCGTGAGTAGGGTCACATTCCTGTCTAATGGCATAAAGTTCCTGCATTTGTGCCAGCTTTCCTTCAATGGTAGTTGTAATTGTGAAAGGTTCAATGACCTATGGTTGGATGCGCACTTTAAGCAAGGCTTCTTTTTTTCATGCAGAGTCTAATTAGTCCTTCAGTGCCCTTTCCTGCTGTAGTTTGGTGAGTCATTAAGTAAGGATAGCCGTCTCCACGGTCCCTTGGAAACTATCGTACTTCTGCTGCAACTCGTGCACCTCTATCTCTAGGAATTGTAGGTTCGGATCTTCCTACAGGTATGTAAGCATGGTTAGTTCTTGATCCAACATCCTGGTGCAGGCCTATACCGCTTGGCCAATTTGCTCCAACCCTATTTTAATAGCGTGGGCGTGCTGCTTTCTGACCTCTAGGGGCATGGAAGGCTACGCTTTCAACCGTAGCTTGGCAATGTACAGGTTTAGTTCAAATTGAACCTTCGCCATTTCCTCCCTGGCCTCGCAGACTCTAACCGCCAATCTGTGGACCTGCCCTACTGCTGGTAGCTTTGCCAGCATGGCCAACTCTGGGATGCTCCTACACACATCCTCTACCACCTACTTCAGTCCGCCAGCCTGCGCAACCAACTCATCAAGTTGGAGGTTGAGTTGATCCATGTTGATTTTCTACTTGTTCAAGACCTGGATCGCACGGCCTTCCCTGGCGTGGAGCTGTATGACGACCCCATCCTATAACTAGTAAAGGGTTTCACGCGGCAGGGCTACCAAGTTTAAGTCGATGCCTTTCATGTTGCTCATCGCAGCTTGGTCAACCTCGCTTGCTGCTGCTAGGGCTCCTTCGAGCAACACGAAAGGGTTGTCCCTATGGGTGCGCAGTGTCTGTTCGGCTTCTGCGGTTCTTGTTGTGACATACGAAGCCATTGTACCTGTTTTGGGGGGTTGTACTTATTAGCCCTGCTATGCAGTGCTGACTTTCTAAAGGTCAAAGAGAAGCCTGGTCTATTTGGTGGTGTCCTCAAAGAGGCCCCACATGGGTCATTTTCCCATTCTCTTCCCCCCCCCCCCCACCCGCCCCCAGCTTACTCTCCACCACTTTTGTTTCCCCATTTACCTTCTAAACCTGACAAAGCAACCCTTTTTGGCCTTAACCACA
The DNA here is from genome assembly GCA_000404065.3 of Pinus taeda. Taxonomy (NCBI): domain Eukaryota; kingdom Viridiplantae; phylum Streptophyta; class Pinopsida; order Pinales; family Pinaceae; genus Pinus; species Pinus taeda. Next base: position 76,144 of record APFE031457249.1, on the reverse strand, counting down.
AAGCACCCATAAAACCCTATCATATGTCTTCGCGCGTTCATAACCCGTCACGCCGCATCCCCTTTGTTGATCACCCCCCGCCAATCCAACGGCTTGCATCGCACCCGATAAAGGCAACCTGCTCTACTATTCTCCACCGTTAGATCATCTCCACCAGATCTGACGGCCTTCGCACATATCGCAAGAGCAACCAGATCGAGCGATAGCATGCGATGAGAGTGGTTTTTATCTCTTATCCGCTCCTACGTGTCAATCATTGAGTGGAATCACTCGGCCCCAGGAATTTACCACTTAGCGCCTGAAAGCGGTGCGATGAAAACCGTTACCACCTAAGTTAACCACCCCCACCAGGTAGCGCCCGCGCAACTCCATCACACGATGACCATCCGATCTGTTCGTTGAAGATCCAATGGCCCTAACGCACCCCCCTCCCACCTCGACCGATAGCCTCTGTCGAGCCATCTCCGCCGTTCATTTCCTCGATCTAACAGTCATCTCTCTCTCTCTCATCCCAACTATCCACTTAGTCATGCATCCCACGTCCTATGACCATTCGGTTGCCTGAAGAAGGAGATGACCAGCTCTGCCAGGATCAGTTACAGTAAGATCCCCAACAACCACATTAAACAGAAAATATGGCCAAAGGGAGAAAAGGATGTAGCACAGTTCTGAAACAGAATTTATCAGTCGTGGACTTCACTGTTGTGAGCATTCCAACTGCCTAAAGGACAGCACAACAGTTGTGCAGATCAGATTTACATAGTAAAGCAAGCAACCTCGTTCAGAGACTCCGTCAGACAACTAAATGTAGTTGGCGGTCAATTAAGACCCCTCCATACCTAAACGGCCAGGTGCCATTGTAATGTAAATTTATAAATACCTAGAAGAAAGATGTAATCAAGGTTGGAATTTGATGTAAGGTTCAACTTCTGGAGACTGTAGACATTTTATTAGTTGCAGCGTCTCATCTTCATTTTCAGCAAATACAAGCTTCTTTTGTTGTTAACTGCTCACTGTCCATTTTCCTCTGTTCTAAGCTTGTACCTGATATGTTGTGTTCATGATCTCTTGATGTTTAGCACTAGATAATTGTCATCTTATCTCTGTGTTAGAATCTTGAATGCATCACTGAATAGGTTGCTCAAGTTTCTTTCTATCTAATGCAGGAGAGTTGGCATCCTGTATTTGCATTAATAGACTAGATTTGCAGGTTTTTGTACTAGTTGCAGCCGGCCATCACAGGTCTTGTGTATCTGCTGGTGTGGTTAGTATTCTCCGTATTCACCTAATATATAAATTGTGAGCATTGGTGGTCTAAAGCCTTGTAGTTTGAGGGTGTTCATGCATGTCTGGAGTGAAACAGAGTAGAAGTGGTTATCTAGCTTGAACTAAACCATTATTCCTTCCATTAAACCTTGCAACAATAGTTGAATTTATATGTTACCAGGCATCTCCGAGCTACAACCTAGGAGAGTTTCCTCGAATCCTAAAATAATTGGTGCCATTACTGGGGAGAGGAGATTGAAGCTCAGCTTCCCTGGGAGAACAACACAGATCCAGCTTTGATGATAGACAAAGTATGGACACATTTTTGGTTGTAATCATCTATCTAGTGACTCTACTGGAGGTCGAACCTCTTGGGAACTCCAAATCACAGTTCTGGCTCAGTTTGTGAGGCATACTTAGAGAAATCCTTAGAAATCACCAGTTGACCCAGTACCTGACCCTGCCAGAAAGGCTTGTAACAGAGCATCTACATGTTGAAAATATAGCCTCTAGTACTAGCAGTGAAGAAATATTTTCAGAGAATCATAAAGGTCCCATTTTTTTAGGACCTCCTTTGGATCTCAGCCCAAAGGAAACCTCCCCTCCTGTCCATCATATTCCTTTAGTCCTGTCAGTCATTTCTCAACTCCTACCTTTCAGAATGTTAGCACTCTTCAATCCACCATAGTAATGGTAGGCCCACAAGCACCCACCAAAATGGAAAGAATCATAGCTGCTAGGTATGGACCCCTGGTCCTGCCTATTCCTTTGAATGTCATGCCTGCAGGAGAATATTAGAAATACATGGCTAAGTTCACTAGTACAGAGGGAGTAACGGCTGAAGAACACCTTGAGTCTTTTTATAACTATGTTGATAACCTAGATATCAGTGAAGATGATGTGTGGATGAGAGTATTTGTCCAAAGCCTTGATGTAGAGGCTAGAAAGTGTTTCAAAGAACTGACCCCTAGGTCTATAACAGACATTGAAGCATTAGATGATGTGTTTTTAAAGCATTGGGGAGATAAGAAAGACCTGCTATACTACCATACTAAGTTTGGCAACCTAAAAATAGGGAGCCATTGTCTGATTTTAATAAAAGATTCAATCGTATGTATAGCAAGATACCAGCTGAAGTGAAGCCTACCCCCACCTCTGCCAAACTCACCTATGCCAATGCCTTTGATTCTGATTTCTACCTGTTATTAAGAGAGAGAAGATGTGCTTCTCTAGTTGAAATGCAAGTTGCAGCCTTGGAGGTGGAATCCAATATCATGGTTGCAGAGAAACTCAAAGGACATGTGGATAGAAGGAGGCAGAGAGGTGAGTCTTCCTCTTCTTCTTCATCTTCAGAACCCAAAATAGACAAAATGACTAAAATGATAGAGTCACTGGCTACTGAAATCTCCAAGCTGAAGGTTAAGCAGAGTTCTAGGAAAGCAAGGCTTCCTAATACATTTTCTCCTAGAAATACAAATCCATGTAGAAGATAAAATGAACAATTGCAGATCATTCAAAGGGGAAAAGAGGCTAGTGAAGATCAAAGGGTTAAGACTCCTTTCCAAAACGTAGTCATGGAGGACGAGCAGTTTGATGAAGAGGATGAGAATCACTGCATGGAATACAAGGGTAGTGCTGCCTTTTTGACATTAGCTTCCTACAAGGAGTCATTACTCAGGGACCAGACCAGTCAAGAGTGGGATAGGGAAGTTGTTATGCAAACTAAATACCAGCAGATATATAACTTGAGATCAAGAGCGAGTAATGACAAAGAAAGTCCTGCCCAAAGGACTACAGTCCCCTCAGAGCAGCAGATCAATAAGAAGAAGCGACCAACAGTCGATCCCATCATCCTCAAAACGCCGACTCAAGAGGTAAGAGGCCCTGACAAGTCCCCTTCCTCTTTCAATTTTGAATCAGAAGTCCTGAAGTTAAAAATATATGTGCCTCTGATAGAACTTGTAAAAGTGAGGTCTTTAAGAAGCCCATCCTTGATGCCCTTGAGCTAAAAGGCACACGAGCCTCCAATGACTATGTGAATTTATAAGATGAAAAACATGAAGTTGTGCTTAGCCCAATGACTGAACTTTCTGATAATAGCTCCCCGTAATTTTATGTCTCCTTGACCATTCATGACAAAATCCTCCACAACTGTCTGCTAGACACAAGTGTCAGCCATAATCTGATGCCCAAAGCTGTCATGGAAGAGTTAGGCCTTTATTACCAAACTTTATCATGACTTGTTCTCCTTTGATTCGAGGAAGGTGAAATGTCTAGCATTAATCAAAGACTTAGCCGTCACCCTAATTCAGGTGCCCATGAAAAGCATGATGATGGATATTGTGGTAGCGGATTTTCCCCCTAAGTTTGGTATGTTACTTTCCAAAGGGTGGATTAAGAGGTTGGGTGGGACATTGCAAAATGACTTGTCTTATGCCACCGTCTCAGTTTTTGGAGGAGAAAGCAGAAGACTATACAGGGAAGCCCAACTGGCCTATATCATCAATGATAAGAAGAATCCCACTAATCATCCCATTTACATTGTGGACACTGATTTTGGAGCATGTATTCTCCAAATTGAATAATACCAGAGGGCCTCGGTGCAGCTCAAGAAACCAGTATGCCAGGTCATAGAAGAGGAAGGGGCACAGGCTTGGGATATGTTCTTCGATGGAGCCTGTTCAAAGGAAACTACAGGAGTAGGAGTGGTGCTGGTGTCTCCAAAACAAGAAAGCACACATATGTTTTAGGCTAACTTTTCAGGTCACCAATAATACAGCAGAGTACAAGGCTCTGATATTGGGCTTAAACGCTGCCAAAGACATGGGAATCAGAGACATCAAGGTGTTTGGAGATGTTGATCTCATCATTCAACAACTGAACAAAACTTTCCAAGCAAGGCACCCAACGCTGAAAGCATACAGAGATGAGGTATGGAGACTCAAAGACTCTTTTGATAGCTTGTGTATCTCATATATTCCTAGAGTAAAAAATTAGCTTGCTAATTCCCTTGATGTGTCTACTAGCATGTTCATCCCTCCCATGCCCCCTAGATTGGCTTATGAAATCCAGATAAAATATAGACCATCATTGCCTGATAATGTCTAGCACTAGAAACTATTTCAGGATGATGATGAAGTAAATAGGTTTCTGCAAGTCATTGATGAATTCTCTAAAATGCAAATTGATCAAGAGAATGAAACCTTGGAGGAATGTCCCCAGTCCCAGCTAAGGAACAGAATTGGCCAAGAAAGTATTGTACAGTTGCGTAGAAATCATATACCTAAAGGGCTAGTGCCTCTGGAGAAGTTGCTTGACCATAATGATGTGCCTCATAAGATTGCCCAAAAAGAAAATCAGTTTGCAGTCCATAGCCATAACATAGGGAGTCCAGATCATCCAAAGTATATAAATCTATCCACCCATTTGTCTATTGCCCAAAGTTCTGAGTACTACACCTTAATGAAGCAATTTGCTGATGTCTTTGCCTAGGAATACAGTGACCTTAAAACTTATGACAAAAATATCATCTAGCATAAGATCCCATTGGAGAAAGACACCATTCCTTTCAAGCAGAAGCTGAGACCCATAAATCCCTTGCTCCTCCCTCTGATTGAAAAAGAAATCAAGAAGTTGTTGGCTGCCAAAATCATAGTTCCTCTCAGATATTCAAAATGGGTAGCCAACTTGGTAGTGGTGAGGAAGAAAAATGGAGAAATCAATTTGTGTGTTGATTTCAGGAACCTGAACAAATGCTCTAAGAAATACAACTACCCCCTGCCCAAGATGGAGCATTTGCTACAGAAAGTCTCAGGAGCTAAAGTTATGTCATTCCTAGATGGATTTTCAGGGTATAACCAAGTTGATTTACATCTAGATGACCAAGAAAAGACTGCTTTCACCACTCCTTGGGGCACTTTTATGTACTCCAAGATGCCTTTTGGGTTGATGAATGCTGGGGCTACCTTTCAGAGAGCCATGGATATAGCGTTTATAGGAGAGAAGGATAAAATTTTCCTTTTCTACCTGGATGATATAACAGTATACTCTAGCAGCCATCAAGATCATTTGCAGCATTTGAAGAAAGTGTTTATGAAGTGCAGAAGGTTTGGGATATCAGTGAATCCTAAGAAGTCACAATTTTCTTTAGAAGAGGACAAGCTTCTAGGACACATTGTTTCTACTGCAGGTGTCAACATTGACCTAGAGAGAGTGAAAGCGATATAGACCTTATCTGTCCCAAGATCAAAAAAGGACATCCAATCCTTTTTGGGCAAAATAAATTTTGTAAGGAGGTTTATTCCTAATTTTTCAAAATTGGTAAAACACATCACCTCTATGCTAAAAAAGGGATCAAAGATCAAATGGACTGATGCAGCAAGAAGATATTTTGAAGCCATCAAAAGAGCTATTATGAAAGCCCCCACTTTGATCAGCCCAGACTATAGCAAAGAGTTCCATATCTTCTCCTTTGCTTCCGGTGACACCCTTGCAGCAATCTTATTCCAGAAAGATGATGGGGATTCAGAGCATCTAGTGGCATTTTTCAGCAAAACCTTAAGGGATGTTGAACTAAGGTATGCTATTATCAAAAAACAGGCTTATGCTATTATCAAATCTTTAAAATCTTTCTGAATCTACGTTCTGCACTCCAAGGTAATTGCATATGTGCCCTATGCTTCAGTAAAGGATGTCCTGACGCAGGCAGATGCTGATGGAAGAAGGGCTAAACGGATTGCAGAGCTTATTAAATTCAACATAGAACTGAAGCCCACCAAGCTTATTAAGGGTCAGGGCCTTGCCAAGCTGATGGCTGAAGAAAATTGCAGGATGCTGGACATGAAATTGGATAAGCACAAACTCAGATGACAGACAGACAGGGGGAGAAACGGTTGAACGAGGACAAAACCAGTCTCTGGTCGAAAATCTGGCCTCTTGTGGATGGTATGATAAAATAGCTCACTTTCTGTTGAAACTAGAAGTCCCTCCAAGTCTTAGCTCGAGCGAAGCCAGGACTATTAAGCTCAGAGCAGCCAATTTCTGTATTTATGAAAACTTGCTTTTTTGGAGGGACCCATCAGGGTTCCTCTTAAGATGTCTGAACAAAGAACAATTTGTGGAGGTCATGCATCAGTTTCATTCCAGCTTCTATGGAGGACATTACTACTGGAAAACCACATCCCACAAGATCCTCAGGGCTGGATATTATTAGCCCACTCTATTTTCTGATGTCTTTTCATTTGTAAAATCTTGTGATGGGTGCCAGAAGTTTGAAGGAAAACAACAGTTGAAATCCTTACCCTTGAAGCCAATACATGCCAGTGGCCCTTTCTAGCAATGGGGCTTGGATTTCATAGGGGAAATTAATCCACATTCTAGTGGCCAGCACAGATGGATCTTAGTAGCCACTAGCTACTTCACTAAATGGATTGAGGCCATCCCGACTAGGAAAGCTAATCACTATATTGTCATGAAGTTCTTGACAGAAAACATTTTCACCAGGTTTGGTTGTCCACACAAATTGGTTACAGACAATGGAGCAGCCTTCAGGGCAAAAGAGTTGGTGGACATCTGTGACTCAATGGGCATTAAGCTAGTGCATTCCACCTCATATTACCTTCAAGGCAATGGTCTGGCATAATCATCCAATAAGAGCCTGATAAGGATAATCAAAAAGTTGTTGGAAGACAACAAAAGGAACTAGGATTCCAAACTAAATTTTGCATTGTGGGCTGACAGGGCGACCACCAAGAAATCCATAAGGAGTTCTCTGTTCAAGATGGTATATGGAACTGAGGATGTATTCCTAATCCATTTGATCCTCCCTATGGCCAAGTTCTTGCAAGGAGCAGAATGAGGAAAATGGCATGGCAAAGAGGATTAGTGACTTAGCTTAAATGCATCAAATTAGAGATCAATTGATTGAGAAATCCGCAGCACATCAAAAGAGAATCAAGGAAACCTTTGACAGAAAGGCAAAGATGGATAATCTTCAAATTGGAGACTTAGTTCTTAAATGGGATGCATTGAAAGAAAAGAAAGGCAATCATGGAAAACTCGATGCTCTGTGGACAGGACCTTTTGCCATTACTCAGGTCCAGGGGAACAACACTTTCATGCTGCAAAGTGTGGAAGGAGAACCAATTTTTGATGGCCCAGTTAATGGGTGGTTTTTGAAGCTTTATGTTGTTTAAGGCCTTTAGGCCCCAACATTGTAAATATGTTCTTTTACAGTTTTTAAGTGTAGGCTTAGTTAGACTCCATGCCCAATGGAATACTAGGAAATCTTGTTGATCTTGTTGAAGGCAGTGGTCTATGGTTCTTGAATCCTCACGGGGAGGATTTCATCCCTAGAAGGAGCCAGTGTTAGCCCTGCTATGCAGCGCTGACTTTCTAAAGGTCAAAGAGAAGCCTAGTATGTTTGGTGGTGTCCTCAAAGAGGCCCTACATGGGTCTGTGTTAGAATCTTGAATGCATCACTGAATAGGTTTCTCAGGTTTCTTTTTATCTAATGCAGGAGAGTTGTCATCCTGTCTTTGCATTAATAGACTATATTTGTAGGTTTTTGTACTAGTTGCAGTCGGCCATCACATGGCCTTGTGTATCTGCTGGTGTGGTTAGTATTCTCCATATTCACCTAATATCTAAATTGTGAGCATTGGTGGTCTAAAGCCTTGTAGTCTGAGGCTGTTCACGCATGTCTGGAGTGAAATAGAGTAGAAGTGGTTATTTGGCTTGAACCAACCCATTATTCCTTCCATTAAACCTTGCAACAATAGTTGAATTTATATGTTACCAGGCATCTCCGAGCCAAAACCTAGGAGAGTTTCCTGGAATCCTAACAGTACCTATAAGCCTTGTAGTTATGTGTTGAGCGCCCCCAACACAGTGTTCTGCTCCATCCTCATTTCCTGGGGCGCGTCCTTTGTGACCTCGCGAATCGTTTCGTCGATGTCAAATAGATCACCTTCTGTGAGTGTGATCGTTACGACGGACGACTTTGTCACCTTTACCTTCTTCCTGGGAGTTGTTTCCTCAGGGATGCATGGCCACTTGAGTTGGGTCAATGCTGAACCGGGGTCCGCCTGCTCTTCTGTCATGTCCACTTCCCCGGTTTGCTGCCCCGTGGACATCTCCTGGACCCCCTCGTGGTCTTCTGTTGGTGCTATTGTGGTTTCTGTTGTCTGCGTCGTTGCTGCTACATTGGTCGTCTTCTACTGTGCGGCTGCTTCTTGTTCTTGGCACCTCTTTTCAGCCAGCTTCGCGATGCGCAGTTTGGTGTCCTTCTTTCTTTGCTGGGTTGTGGACTTCTCCATTATTGCCAAGTTCGGGGTGACAGAGGCCATGCCTCCATTACTGCAAAGATCACATCATCCGTTGTGATGAACAGAAGCTTCACCCATTTCTGCACTAGATCCTTGTGCGCCTGGATATACAGGTTATGCATATCCGCCTTGAACTCTACCGAGCTCTGCAAGCTGTTATAAACCATGGGAGATAGGCACGGCCTTTGGTTAATCCACATTCGGATGCTCACCTCCATGAACACCCAGAACACCTTTGGCTCATGAATCCTCTTCGCGTCTTTTGTAGCCCAGAGCGAGGTGTACCTCGCGGCTTCGGGCAGATCATCCTCAATACTGGGAAATTGGTTGTCCTCCGGCAGTTCCCCTAAAACCAACAAGATGGATAAGAGCAACCACACGTAGTGGAAGGTCTTACCCTGCTCCTGGGCCTCCTTGCAGTTCGTCAGAAACTCCTTGCAGACGAACTGCACCCAGTTGAACTATACCCCCTCCTTGCACTACTCTGTCAGCACAATCACAGACACTGGTACTTCTTCAATGCGACATTTCCTCATTAGCTTGTCGGCCAATAGTTGGGTGGCTAGGTGCACCCCTTTGTCCTTAATGCTAGCTATTGCATACCCCCATTTTTTATTTCCTAGTTTATACTTGGCCTTCATGGCTTCTGCGAGGGCCAAGTCGTTACTTTTTCCCGCTAGGGCCGTGTGGTCGTGTCGTTTGAAGGGCAGTCGATAAATTCTATGAATTAGGTCAGTCATGATGGGAATAGGCTCCTCCAGCCAGAGATACCCATCATGCATCAAGCACAATAGTTGCCTGATGACAAAAATGGTGATGGGCACATGATGGTAGTGGGGTATCCATCGCAAATGGAGTAACCTAGCCTTCTCCACACTGCGCAGCCATTTATGCTTCATTAGACTCTCAGTGGCGAGGTGTGAGAACTTCTCATTGTCTGCGAGGTCCCAATCCTCGAACTTCATGGTAGGTATTCATCCCAAAGGCGGACCTTCAAAAATTATACCGTCGGGGAGGAGCAGGGTTTGGAGCGCACTCTTCGTGGCCTCGAGGTCTTTCGGTATCTTGGCTTTCCCTTTCCACAGGGGGGCATACGTAGGTAACTTTATTGTAGAATGAATTGGTGAGACATCCTCCACCACATCGTCTCACGCCTTAATTTGAGCAATTAGAGCTTGCAAGTCTTCCTCCTCTTCGTCTCATTCAACGGTGACGACTTTTCCCTTTTCTGCCATTGACAATTTGCCAAACCGTGGGTTTCTTGGGGATACATGGATTGGGCCCACAGTCTGCTTATCTTTCTTCAGTCGCGGCGTTCGTGGTGATTTTGGAACTTCTGGCACAACTATTGCCTCTCCGAGCTCCTCATGGGCCATATGGTGCTCCGCGGTATCTTCGGCAAATCGCACTCTGGTTCTGGCAGCAGTCATCGTCTCTATACTCAAAGGTGGTAAGAGTACGCGACACTCACTGCTCTGTAACTGCTCAATTCTCATACAACTAAGTGTTGCCTTGTGGCAGCGCAACCCCCTATGCGCAAACCTAACCACTGTGACATACTGATCCTGCATGTACCCTCCTGATCGCACAACTCCCTCACAGACTCTTTTATATTCTTGCGCTCTCTTTCAACTGCTTGGAGTGCTGAGACTATGCTCCCTACAGATATTCAGGTGGTCACACCACCTGTGCGAGGTTTCAATTCACCTTCCAGCCTAGTCCGCAGGCACTCCTCAATTACCCTCGCGACAGTCAACGCCACCCGTTCTTCCTTATGCGGTGCGCTCTCCTGGTTACTTTGTCTGGTAAGGTGTCGTCGCAGCCATGGTAGCAGGGCCACAAATTTTCGGCGGCAATCTTCTAATGTAGTAGTATGGTTTCCCATATCTTGTCCTGTCATTCTTAGTTTAAGAGAGGTTTTTCGGCGTAAATCACAAGATATTTCATTTGTCGACGCGTTTCGAACCAACAAGTGTGGTTCATCATCAGGACAAGTTGAATGAGCAGATCAAGCTTGGCATGTTAAATAGATTGAGCAGAAACCGCAACGGCTATGACCAAGTAACGACTATATTGACAACGGTTAGATTTAACACGACTAGGTGAATAACCATTATTTAAATAAAAATCAACTTGGGTAGTTAAATTCTTTAAAAAGATGCTTTTTAAACACTTATAAATATATTTCAAAAATAAATTATCACCTAAATTAATTTACATAAATAGTTAGTTATCAAAGTTGATATATCTAAAACGTTAGAGTAATTAATAGTTAAATATAAAAATTATTAAATATATAAAAACACGTAAATATCTAGATATATAAGTCAAAGGGACTATTCCATCTAGTAATAAATATTAAAATAATTATAAACCAAATCAATTTCAAATAATAGTTAAATATAGAAGTTAAACAAATATATAAATGATAGAGTAATAGAGTAATTATGATATTATAAATATATATATAAAATAAAATATAAACTAAATTAATTTAAATAAATAGTAAGTTATTCAAGTTATTAAATCTACACATTTAGAGTAGTTAATTATAAAAGTTATAAATATTGGGGTAATACATAAATAGTAAGTTATAATATTATTCACATTTATAATATTAAAAACAATTAATATTAATTCATGGTTTATATATAAAAGTTAGTTAATATATAAAAATTAAAGTAATTTAAGGGTAAATATAAAATTTAATATTCAAAATAAAAGGTAAAATAATCAAGGAATAATTTCAAGCTTAAAAATCTGTAGAAAAAAATAATAATAAATAATAATAAAATTTAATATTCAAAAAAAAGGTTAGAATAATCAAGGAATAATTTCAAGCTTAAAATCTTTATGAATAAATAAAATAAAATTTTATATTCAAAATAAAATTTTAAAATAATCAAGGAATAATTTCAAGCTTAAAATATTTATGTTATAAGTATAAAAAATGGCTGCCACAATACCTCAGACTATATGAACCTCAAGGAACAAAGGCCACAAGAAGAAGAAGAAGAAGAAAAAAAAATCAATCCTAGAAGACCACAGGAAAAAAACAAATCAAAGGGAAGGGAAGGCAAGAAGACCACGACTAGGAGGAGAGGGTTGGGGTCCAGCAACTACTGATCTTCCAGCCATCCTCTCTATTGAGATTGTTTGGCCTTTTTTCGATCTCAAGCGCTTCCCTGAATTTCCGGTGATGGAAATGGGACACTCTAGCAATCACACTAGCCTCCTCGATGCAGACATGATAATTGGTTTTCTCCACATGCTCTGCTAAAGCAGAAGACTTGGCTCTTCTATGCTTGAGGTCAGCTGCATGCTCACTAATCCTTTGATTAATGGAACGATCAATCTCACCAATATAGGGAGTCCCACATGAACAAGGAATAATATAAACACCTTTCATGTCCTTGGGGTTGATAGGATCCTTCACAGATCTAAGGGACTTACGAATGGTGTTGAGAGGTCTAAAGGTCGAGGGGACATTATGCTTCTTAAGAATCCTCGTAATTCTATCCATAGTCCCTTGAATAAACGGAAGATGGACACCGGGAATCCTCTCCTTCTTATCTCTTTTAGCCACCAAATTCTTAGTTGCTTTGAGGAAAGCCCTGTGACCCAAGTGCCTACTATAACCGTTCTCAACAAAGACATTAAGGAGATGGGATTTCTCCTCCTCGAAGCTCTTATCATCAAAGATCATTAAGGCACGAGAAAAATCTCTCTTAAACCTAATATGGATCACACAAGCCTCAATTCAACATTCTCAGTTTGTCAATGCAACATGCTTGCGCGATTTTGTTTTCCAATTTGTTGATTTCTGCGTCCATTAACATGCTTTTCTTCCTCAGTCGTACCCAATCTTCTTCGAGTTCGTGAAGTTTAAGGTTCCCTCGCCGAATGGCTTCCTGTAACTACATAATTTCTTCGTCTGGGTTCTCATGTGTTGTCCCACCTGTGAGAGCTATTGCATGAGGATTCCTTTCTTCCAAAATAGTTCTTAACTCTGCTCTTCAGCTTCGAAATCATCTCCGCGCTCAGGTTTTTGCACATGGCCCTATAGGCCCATCAAGTCGTTGGTACACATAGGTCCCAATTAGTTCGTCTCACCTGGTGAACCCTGTTCAAGACTCCGCATAACTTCTTGAATGCTTCTACGTGGAACGTTTGTGGTGCGCATCGCCTTTCCTACTATTGTGTGTTGTTCCGATTTTCGATCCTACGTTTGGGGTGTGCTTGAGTAGGCTGCACATCACATGTCTGTACCCATCTACACAGGGGGCACACAAGTTTCTCCGTCCTTGCCGCCCGACTCTAGTTCAAAGTTGGGGGCTTCCAAACTGTAGGCGCATCATCCTTCTACATCTGCACCAGTCCTCAAAATTTCCTTGATTTGTACCCCACCATTGTGCGGGTGTTGCGCACAATGTCCACTTCAACGCATCGAACCGCTGATGTTTTGGTACTGTGCTTTCAAATTTGTTCAGCAATTCATCCACCTCTGTCAATCCATCATATGTCAGTAGCTCTCTTACCTCTGTTGTCATGCAACACAGTGATCTAACCATCATGTTGCAATTCAGCGTCGTTACTTCGTGCAATCAATTTTGCTACCGTTCTACTTCTTTGTCTAAATCCTAAGTGGAGGAGCTTTCGCGCTCCCACGAGATCCTCCCATCCATTGTCAAATTCACCCAATCTTGGTCTCGCGCAGTTATCTTATAAATACAATCAAGATCATCGTCGCTTTCATCGTCACGCATTCGTTCAGTGTAGCGCGCTCCTTCGGCCGGGTCCAATAGAACTACTACGCGTAGCAACTTTTTCTCGAAGATCATTTTGCACTTCTTTAGATTGATGACTCCGTTCACATCGGTGGCCCAGTCTATTCCTAACAACACGGGATAAGGATTGTTGTCATTGACAATCTCTATTACTTCGAAATCCGTCTGTGCGCTTGCACCTTCAATATCAACTGCTACCCCTTGCAACCTTGCCATGGGAAAAATATTATGTTGGTTCGCCATTCGTAATTGAATAGGGGACCACTATAACGCAAGCCTGTCCATACGTTCCCATGTTTTCTTCGGTAATACATTCACGTCCGAACCCAGATCTAGGATTACCTGATCCATTTCATATTCCCCAATCTTTGCATTCAACCTCATTTCTCTTCCAGTGTGCAATGCATGCTTCCCCAATTTCTGGATGATGCGTGGTTCCCCTGACCCTGCGCACCTGGTGTTTAGTTCTTGTAGTCCTTTAACCACCTTGTTGTCACGCAGCAGTTTCATGCATGCCTCCAAAAAGGTAGTGAGCATTGAAGGATCCATTCCTAGCTCTGGTTGATCCTTACTACCGAAGTGGAGGCCTCCGCGAAGCTCTTCTTAGCTTCCATGAATGTCTCCATTGCGCGTTCTAAGTCAAACTCGGGTTTCTTTGCAGGAGCCTTGTGAACCCATGTATTTTCCTCTGGTTGCTTCCCCTTATCCTCTCCTGTGGTCGCGCCACTTCTGAGCATCGTGTTTACATTCGGGTCCTCTTAGCGTGGCTTAGACCTCATCATTTGTATATTCTGAGTCGGGGGAGGCTGGAATACCCCTTTTTCATGCATCTTTGTGATCAAACGTAGGACAGTCTATTGTTTAATGATCAAACTGAGCACAATATGTACAGGATATCCTCATCGGGTTGGTACAGTCACGGGCATAGTGCCCTGGTCCTCCTCAATTGTAACAAATTAACTGTCTGCGACCCCTTCCTGGTCCCATTCTTCCTCGTCCTCAACCTCGCCCTTCAAATCCAGCGCATGCCATCCCCGCATCTGGGTCGAGGGCTCGTGTTTCGGTCTGCATTCTATAATCTAGGGTTTGATCCATCATTAGCTCGTAACTGCGGCAAGTGTGCTCATCATGGCCTACCAACCTATAGAAATTACAAAACAATTGTTGAGGTGTCTGTGTATATTTCTACAGAAAACGACAATTGTCCATCATGTGTTCCCCTCCTATCTGATAGATCACACACCATAAAGTGGGTACCACGCTCAGCCCTACGTACACCTCCGGTCTCAATGGCATTGGCCCTCCTCCTGCCTAGTAGTTCGTGAATACTGGACAGTGATCCTTGTCATGACCCTGGCCTTTGCATTTTATGCACCATACTTCCTTGCTCACCTCTAGCCGTGGTGCCCTATCCTGCTTCAAGCTTTGCATTTCCAAACATAGATTCTATAGTTCCGCGTGGATTTGTTCAACTCCCAACCCAGGGTCTTGTATTGAGGTCTTATGTAATCTCATCGCCTTTTCCAACGCTTCGGTCTGGGTAGAAAGTTTCTGTTGTGATAGTGTTGTCCTTAAGTGTGGTGAAACCATGTGCGATGTTGTGCATCCGTTAGTGTCATATTGGCCTCGCGAATCGTACTCTTCATCCTTTGGTCCAAATCCCAGGGAGTCTCGCCTGGAAGCATCATGATCTCTTTAAACCTGATGATTGACTGTGTCTGTGATTTTCGCCTACTAAATTCTATGTTCAAAGTATTCTAGATCTCTATTATCCTTGCATTTGGGTGGTCATTAGAGTGCTTGATGTACCACGTTAATGCGTGATCCTGGAACACTCCCACCAATGTAGCCTTCTTAATATTGTCATCGGTGACACCTTGTGCTTCCCATACTGCTCTTACCACGAACCAGAATTGGTCTGAATCCTCATTCCCTACTCCTCTGAACACTGCTAGATTGATTGCGCTCACCATACTTAACTGTGGAGGTGGTGGAGGTGGAGTGGTTGGAGATGGAGGTGAGGGAGGTGAATAGGTGGCGGTGTGGGTGGACGTAACTACGGAA
Organism: Pinus taeda; assembly: GCA_000404065.3. NCBI lineage: Eukaryota > Viridiplantae > Streptophyta > Pinopsida > Pinales > Pinaceae > Pinus > Pinus taeda. Next base: position 60,702 of record APFE031457249.1, on the reverse strand, counting down.
TCCGCTACCTTATCAAACTGGCTGCGCTTCTCGGAGAAACCTTCGCGAGCTCGTCCTCGCTTTCCTACGAGGGTGAAATTAAGGGATTGTTTTCTAATTCTTCACTACTTCCACTTCTATAGATCTTTCTGCTCCGCGTAGTCCCGGATATTAATTTATTCGCATAACTCGCTTTTCACATAACAACATCTTAATCCAAGTGTTCAAAGATTTAATATACTTACCTCGCGGTCCCTTGAGAAAACGTCGCTCTGCCTCGTTGTAACTGACAGTCGTGTCCACCATGAACTCAGTAATAAATCCTCCTATTATTCGGTCGAGCCAGTGGTCCATAGCTCGCACTATCTTATCCTCTAAGGCTTCTATTCTGCGCACTAGCTCCAGAGTCCACACTATCGGTTGGTCGAGCCTATACCTTCCCAGGCTATCGGCTAATCTCGTGATCCACTCATACATCTCAGATGAAAAGGATGCAAAGAAAATTTGGTGGATTTCTGTATACACGTAGCGATCCAGCCAACTTTTCTCAGATACTTGCAGAGTTCTATTTTCCTGTGTCACAAACTCGTCAATCTTCTTATCCAACCACTCTTTAATTTCCTTCTTTGTTGGATTCCAATGGCACGACATCGGACATCCCTTATGCAGATCCCGGTCCTGGCAATGGAACCATTTGTTGGCCTAGTGGGGCCTAACCCAGGTTTGGAAGTGATTTAACCAAGCAAATCCCGGTACTACTGGCCCTTTTGGCAATAGTTCGTGGATCGCGGACTGAGGTCTCACCTGAATTAGTATGGGAGGGTGCTAGAACCAAGTTTCTGGGCCCTAGGGATGTTTGATATGTGGTGATTGGTACGCGGTCCTACCTTCACACTTACTGCGCCACGTGCACCTGTCGACAACCCACGCCCTGTGATATTGTCTTTGTGCAGTTCTAGCCCAAAGTCTTCCTTAATTAGTCTTTGTTAGCCGATTACTTAGATTAAATTCACATATCGGCATTCATACACGTAATTATCAATTGTGCACAGTAAATAACAGAGTAAAGTAATGCATAACATCAACATACATATTCAAGAATATATGCACAGAATAAGAATTTTCTTTATTAGCTTTAAAATCCAAGTACAGACCCGACTCTGCCCTGCACACTTAGCTGCAGGGGTATGCGCACTCAGTTGCGGACTCTACTAGGCCTCTGCGCACTTAGCTGCAGAGCCTCTTCCTACTACTACGACCCAATACTCTTCAACTTTCCAGCTCTGCTCTAACCATGCCTTCGCATCTATCTATTACTTGCTTGCCCAAAAAACTCTCTTTTCACTTAGAGCCTCGCTCTATTTATACAATCCCATGGTCCGCGGACCATGGGTAGGCCAAACAACTTTACATTAAATTACAATTCTTAGGGTGGATAACCCTATGACTCGTCCTAGACTTTCGCGCTCCACGCCCGCACTTCGTGGAGCCTTACAATACAGTTGACCAAAACTCGAGCTTTACGCCCCAAAACCTGCTGCGGGGGATCCCATGCCCAACGGATTAGCTGGCTAGGTGGACCTCTAAGATGTGCCAGCAATAAAAATAACCCCACTCAACCTTGCTCCAACCCAGAGCGGAGGCTCTAGACCTCTGAACTGGATTTTCAAAAGTGGTGGAAGAAACAAGGCAAAGTCACGATACTCTTCAATGAAGCCTCCTAAGAAAATCCGAGAATATCAGGAGCAGGGGGAGTAATCTACTCCTCGGACAGGCACAACAAAGACAGCTTCAGCTGGGGTCTAGGACAAAGCTCTAACAACCAGGCAGAAGCCTTCGGATTGTTCCAATCTTGCTAGCTTGCTTAGGGGATTGGAGGAAAAAAACATCGAAGTCTTTGGGGATTCGGAAATACTGATTAAAATCCTAAATACAGGTGGCTACCTCAATAATCCAGCGCTTAATAAGACCCTACAGAGAATCAGGAAAGTGCTACAAAACTTCACCACCAGCTCCTTCTACCACATCCTCCGAAATCTAAATAAGGAAGCAGATATAAGGGAAAACATGGGTTGCCTCTGAGCCCAAGGAGAACTTCTAAGAATGAAGAAGCACCTGTCTGGCAACCTATTCCATAAGAGAGAAGACCCCCGAGTTGTGCAAAACAGGACAATGGCGGCAATGTTCTCCCTGCAGAGCCCTCTAATCGGCAAATCACATGTCCCCATGTTCTTCTAATGCATGCTACAAACAAAACTCAATACATCTGATCTCTGGTGATTGTCCAGCCTATGTATTGGCACTACTGCAACATAACAGATAGGATCTCATTCCTTGTTCGTCCCTCTCATTTCAGCTACTTCTTTTCACCCAAGGCACTATCTATGCATACAAAAACAAGAATGTTCATAAAACAGTGATTCAGTCAAAAAAAATTCCATGAAGGAAGACATAGAACAATGTTGATGCAGGGAATGGATTTGTCTCTAGACGCCTTCAGGTTTCGCTTCTCGAAATTAAACGCTTCTGTGCAGGGTAGCCTGTGTAACACAACAACACTGATTTTGCTGATGCGGTGTTGCTTGGACTCGTTGCTGGATGCCTTCAGGCTTCCTTCCTCCCTATCATAGTGAAACGAAATTAAACTTATGTGCAAGGTGTCTAGTGTAATACAACAACATTGGATTTTTGTTGATTCTATGTGGATTGGGAACAAACTACAGAAGGAATGTAATAGAGGTTGTTTAGGCTCTGACCCAACCCTCCATCTCTAAATAAAAACTTATCAGTTCCTATTAAAAAAAATTATGTCTAGCCAAATCCATCATAGGAACACCTTCCGTGTAAAAATGCAAAGTAATCCAAATAAAAATAAAAATAAAAATTAATATAATCATGTCATTTAAAAATGTTGAAATTAAAAATTTCAAGAAGAATTACCATACCAAACATCATAAAAGTATTAAAATTCTATATAAAATGCAAAGCAATTTTAAATATAAATAAAAAATAATTAGGATCAAATCATTAAAAAATCTTAAAAGCAAAAAAAATAATTCCAAAGAAGAGTATATGAATATTTTTATAAATCAAGGAATTGAATAAGTATCTAAACTCTATAGACCAAAAAGTCTCATAAATTAATTTAGCGTCTATTGAATTCACAAATTTGCAAAAAAAATTACATTACTTTATATTAATTATCATCATTCAATTCTATATATGTGTGTGTGTGTGTGTGTGTGTATCATATTCAAGATCTAATCAATGTGAAAGTTATAAAACTAATAATTGCCTCTAAAGGTGCAAAGGTACACCGAAGGAATAGAAGATTTAGGAAGATCATATCGCCACGAACAAAGCCCATTGTTGAATGCATGTGCATAAGTTCTGCCAAACTCTCCAATGCAAGGACCATGAAGTGAGCCCACTGCTTACAACCTATGCATGCACACAAAGTGTTGACAGACCTTGCCCCAGGTGTGTCACACCTAACTATATGTCTTTTCTTTGCCACATGGTGTCGCCAGCCCTGGATTTCCGCCAAGGAGAGAGATCAATCTCGGTCAAGGTCTTAAAGCCAAGTGACTTGTTCCCCAAGATGCACAATGGGTCCTCTTGTGAGATTCCAATCGCTACTCTCTGAAAAATCATCGAACGTGTCATCATATCCAATGCTCAACTCACTTTGTGGGGGTTGTCTTTGGTTTTATTCATTCTGTCAATTTTATAGTCAAAATACATAAGGTTAGATTAATAGAAATTGGTTGAGATGAGCAGTGTTTTCCCAACCCAATTCCATAAAGTTAAAACCTTTGGAGTAAAAATTATCATCATGATATATTAATTATTATTATATAGAGAGGGGAAGAGTGTTTAAAGAAATTGGATTAATAATTATTTTATATAAAACTGATTTCAATAATTATTATTATAATTTTTAGGTGCCTCCCACATCCAATCACCCCTACACGAATTAAATAAATTTTGAACAATAATATATTAAAGAATATCGTTGAAAAATATATATATTAAAGAGTATTTTAACAATATACTTTACAAATATACTTTATTTATTAAGCAAAATCTTTTGGTAGAAATCACATAAGAGAAATTTTTAGCCAACGAGTTTCTAACCAACAAGTGTGATTCATCATCAAGACTAGATGAACAAGCAAACCATGGCAAAGACTTAAATAGAGAGCAATGTAGAGACATAATTTCAAGTAACGACTATATTTAAACAATAATATTTAAATTATGATATTAATTTATTAATATATTAAAAACAAATTATTATTAATAACAGCTATAAAAACAATATGTGATTTCGACCATTTTTTTTTTGTTTAATTCATTATTATTATTATTATCCATTTTTAAGGTCAGCTATAAAAACAAATATGTGATTTCGACAGAATTTTTTTTTGTTCAATTCATTATTATTATTATTATTATTATCCATTTTTAAGGTCACAGCGAAGCCAGACATTATTATTACTATTATCCATTTTTAAGGTCGGCTATAAAAACAAATATGTGATTTCGACCAATTTTTTTTTATTCAATTCATTATTAGTATTATTATTATTATTATCCATTTTTAAGGTCACAGCCAAGCCAGACACAAAATTTGTGTATGAGACCCCCTTGTTTGTGGGACAAGGGACCCACCTCCATGCAGCGATTTCATTGTTAAGTCTACAAAGACATACATACTCTACCCCCCTCTAGTTTTGAACCTATGGCCTCTTACGAAGAGACACATGCTCTTAACAATTAAGCCCACTCAAACTATATAAATCACAAAAGCCTAAATATAAAAATATATTTTATAACATAATTAATAATCAACTAATATACATCCTTAAAAAAAAACATAAAACTGATATATTAATTAATATTTAACCAAATTATAATTATAGAATAAAATAATTCATTATATAATAATTTTAAAAATATAATGGAAAAAAATGTGATAGCATTAATTTACTGTCTAGCGAATTTTAAATTAAAATGTATTTAAAATATTAAATATCCAATTGTTCTAAATAAATATATCTAAAATTTATAATACTTTTTATATTAAAATCATTTATGATAAAATATATAATACGTCTAAATTTATAAATATTTTTACTGTTAAACGCTAAATGTATAGAATATTAAAAATATTTATAATAAAAATATATATGTCACAATTAATTATGCTGTTACTTTTTCTTCAATTAAATATGCTAAGTCATGTTTCTTAACCATTATTTTTTATTAATTAAACAAATTGACACGTTATCGATCCCACTTACAACGACACTTTGAACTCAAAGTGAGATGAAGATGATAACTGGCTAGCGATTCACCTGATTTACAAAGATAAATATTACTCAAGTATCAATTTAAACTTTTTTTCTCTAATCATTTAAATTAAACATCTAATTAAATATATAAAATAATATAGTATTTCAAAAATTCAAAAATAAAAATTAAATAAATATACACCTAAATAAAAATATTTAAAATATTATGATTGAATTTTAACAAAAAAAAAAATCAATATAAAAAATGTTTTATATCATATAATGGTCTAAGAAGTGTGTTTTTTCTTAAAAAGTTACAGGTTTAAAATTAGAGGAGTAGAGTATGTATGCTTTCATAAATTTAGTAGTCAAATCATTGTGCAAAGGAGGGTCTCTTGTTCCACAAACAAAGAGGCATCATACACCAATTTGGTGTCTCACTCGATCGGGACCTTAAAATTGAATTATATATATATTTAGAATTTGTCCAACCAAATCCATCATAAAAATACTTTCAGGTGTAAAAATACAAAGTAATAAGAAAAGAATGAAAATTAATATAATCATGTCATCTAAAAATGTTGGAATTAAAAATTTCAAGACCCAACATCACAAAAGTATTAAAACTTTATATAAAATGCAAAGCAATTTTAAATATATGCATTTTATATATAAATAAAAAAATCATTAAGATCGAATCATTAAAAAAAAATCTTAAAAGCAAAAATTTTAATTGCAAAGAAGAGCATAGGAATATTTTTATAAATCGAGGAAACAAATAAGTATCTAAACTCTATACCAAAAAGTCTCATAAATTAATTCATCATCTAATGAATTCACAACTTTGAAAAAAAAAATAACATTACTTTATATTAATTATCATCATTCATATACATAATTTAAGATCTAATCAATGTGAAAGTTATCAAATTAGCAATTGTTTCTAAAGGTGCAAAGGTACACTGAAGGAATAGAAGATTTAGGAAGATCATATCACCACGAACAAAGCCCATTGTTGAATGCATGTGCATAAGGTCTGTCAAACTCTCCAATGCAAGGACCATGAGATGAGCCTACTACTCACAACCTATGCATGAGCACAAAATGTTGACAGACCTTGCTCGAGGTGTGTCACACCTAACTATCTTTTCTCTGCCACATGGTGCCACTAGCCCTGGATTTCCACCGAGTGAGATCAATCTCGGCCATAGTTTTAAAGCCATGTGACTTGTTCCCCAAACTGCACAATGGGTCCTCTTGTGAGATTCCAACCACCACTCTCTGAAAAAATCATTGAACGTGTCATCATATCCAATGCTCAACTCACTTTGTGGGAGTTGTCTTTGGTTTTATTCATTCTATCAATTTTATAGTCAAAATACATAAGGTTAGATTAACAGAAATTAGTTGAGATGAGCAATATTTTCCCAACCCAATTCCACGGAGTTAAAACCTTCGGCGTAAAAATTATTAGCGTGATATATTAATTATAATTATATATAGAGAGAAAAACAATGTTTAAAGAAATTGGATTAATAATTATTTTATATAAAATTGATTTCAATAATTAGTTAGAAAGAAAGAAAGAAAGAAATTAACGTCCACTAGGCTAAAGATAGCCTATGCAACAGATTGCTTCTTCATCTGCTTGATGTACTCGGGCCTTTTTCTATGAAGCTTCACAATAAATGCTCCCAGCTTCTCGACAAACCCCTTGCTAAATAGATTATCCTAAGAGCTAGCTGCCAGCATATCTGCATAACTTTCCGAACTCCCTTTAAAGACCTCACATTCTAAAATGAAATATTTTCCTGTTTCCATTTTTATTATAACTTTTAGGTGCATAGTACACACAAGCACCCTACATGAATTAAATAAAATTTGATCAATAATATATTAA
>APFE031457249.1:1963-52490 GCA_000404065.3 Pinus taeda | reverse complement strand
CTTTGGTCGTGACCTTAAAATTGGATTGTGTATATATATATATATATATTAATTAGATAGAATACAAAATGCTTAAAAGGTTGTTTGTCACTACTCTGTCACTTGGGAAATTAAACTAGAGACGGAATAATTGACTATCTATCAGAGTTTAAAATAATAATAATAAAACCAAAGACAAATAAGAGGTATCCCACAAGTGGAAAAACTAGTTGAAATTGTACAATCCTTAGATAAGTTTGAGAGACTCATAACAATATTAGGATCGTTGTCCCATAACAAAGTGCATCTAACCAAAACTATAATGATGGAGGTGATTATGTAAACTAAAAAACCTAACATTATTACAAAAATATCAATTAAAACTCTGAAAAATAGGTATACACAGAAGTATCCAAGTCAATAGGATGGTTGGCCTGTTTTCTAAAGGGTAGCATTAACGAACTCGGGGATGAGCCCAACTCAAATCTTTCCAACTTTCCTTCCACATCAAGAAGAAGCTCCTTCAACTCATCCACCTTTTGTAGAACATTGTCCTTGGGCTTGTGCCTGTCAACCAAGACCTTGACCATCAAGAGCTCTATATGTCAATATAAATAAACCATGTAGAGATAATGATTTTGATGACCTTTAATGTTGTTTATTTCAAGATCCATGCAACAAGGTTGTTCATCACATCCTTGTCCAATGCTAAAAATTTTATTATGCCTCACAAATCTCATCCTAAATTTCCAATGGCATGTGAGACTAGTAGCTACGAGATGAAGCATTAACTCTACAACATGCCTTGGACCCACCCACATTCCCTTTGCCTTATCTCCCTCGCCTTGTGTGTCATCGCAGCTGGAGGAAAAAACACATGAGCAAGACAAAAATGAGCCAAGGCAGAGGGCCAAAGAAAATCAAAACTATGAAACCAATTGAAACTAACTTATGACATGTTGTGTGAACTAAAGAATGAAGATGAGAGCTCCTCCCCCAATTCCAATGTAGGTGAGGGCAAGAGGAAGGCCCAAGGGAGACACTCCACCCTCGAATTATTCGTAGAGAAATTGTAGGCTGAAAACATGGTAATTCAAGGAAACATCCAAGGAGTAGTCACCAAAAAGAGATTGGCAAGTTTGTCGAGGAGCCTACCTAAGGTGACCCCTGCAGCAATTATAGAGACATCCTCCACATTAATGCAATCAATGTGATAATCCACGTAGGGTATTGAGTGAGAGTTCCAATATAGGCTATTAATGAGTGACATGAGGGGCACATTGGTGGTAGCCTAGGCTTGTTGTATAATGGCCACCTCATGTTGTTGCATTGACACCTCAATTGAGGGATAAGAATCATGTTGAGCTAGCTTATAGTAGTATTATTTAATATGAGAGGTTGGAAGAGCTTTCTAGAAACAATTAATTAAGAAAGAAGGCAATTTACAACCTTCATTGGCAAGTTTGTCACCTACATTGTTTCCATGATGCCTCACATGAGAAGGAATGCCAACTAGAATTTGAAAGATAAGGGAAGAAATTTGAGATTAAAAAATTTCAAGACATTTACTATGAGGGATATGAAGAGGAGAAGAGCCACATAAGAATTTGTTAACCATTGCGGTCACTAGTTGGGATTGCTCCAATAAAGGGCTTAATAAAATTTAAGAGGAGGGCATTCCTTAAGCCAAATTCCAAAGTGAAGAGTTTGGTTATATTGTTGTTATTTATTCTCATGTGACCAGCATAGACATGAAGAAAATCTCCATAATCTAAGTGAAAATAAACCTCCAGATCCTACATCCTCTAAGTTTCCCTTGGAATCTCCATCAAACTTAAGTTTGAAAAAGTCAATAGGAGGACAAGACCAGTGAAAGGGTAATGAGGTTGAAGGTATTCTCAAGGGAGGAGAAGGCCCTCCATATGACTTATAGATATGTAAACTATGAAGCATGGGATCTTCTATAGGATAAACTTCCTAGTTTGGCGCTTCCCAAGTAACTAAGAGAATAACTTCTCAAACATAATTCAGAAGTAGTTGCCAAAGAGAATCCACTAAATTACTTTAACATTTAAAGATGCAACTTTTATGCTCCTTCCAAATTATCCAAAGTATGAATCCTAGTGTTAGGGTCCACGTTTTGTTCATAATGGAATTTTAAAAACAAGAAGAGCTCCACTCTGCGACAATTTTGAGAATACAAGATGGGTCCCAATTGGTTTGTTGGAAGAGGGACATTGTTCGATGCTAGATGTTATTTGTGCTTGGGCAACGATTGATAAAACATTCACTATCTTACTAGTCAATGACATAGGAAAAATATTGAAGGGCCTTCAAAGCCACGTGCCAGAAGCATGTCGCATGTCATAGTTCTTAGATGTGCAAGGAGCCAAATAAAATAGGCCACTCTTGGTCAAATCATTTTGTCCCATATTTGTGACCGGATTTTAAGGCTTTGAATATAAGCATGTATATCTTCAATGTGATCATTTTCTTTTGTTGATTTCTAGTAGCATCGGATGTGCTCTAAGTCTCAAATTTTGCAGGGAGGCTTAGACACATGCATTCTCCAATACCCATAAATCGTTTTCAGAAATTCCACTGGGAGACATTTTTTCTTCAACTTGGAATGGGCCCGCCATAAGTGTTGGAATTTCATATGCTTACCTTTTGGCTCACTCGGCTTGTCCCATTTCAAGACTAGCTCTCCTACTTGATAATCTTTATCTCCTGCTAGATGACGGTCAAACCATCTCTTTACAATCATTTGGTTATTTTTAAATTTATTTCTGGCTTTCTCTCAATTCCTCCAACCTCACCAGTTGGTTGATCCTTTTTTAAAGTAAGGTTGAAGGGGTCCCTCTCGAAGCTTGGGAGAGCTGTAAAGAGGGAAGGGTAACGTTAGGAGGCAAGATGGATTCCTGTCCATAGACAAGGAAGTATGAGGAGTTTCCTAATGCTACTTTTGTGGTGACCTTATCGGCCCTGTTGTTCCTTAAGAAACCAATTTACTGGTTGTAGGTAAATTGTGCTTAGGACATTAATAAATATTATTTACTATCACTTAGATATATGTTGTGTCTTTAAATGAAGGACCTGGAAACTTGGTCTTTAACCTTTAGTACATGTATGACCAGAACATTTCAAAATGCCATTTGTTTCTAGATATAAATGATGAATGAAGAAATCTTGAAGGAAAAGTTAAAGATATTATGTTGACCTTTCACAAAAACTACTATCTATCACTTAGAAGAATTATGGAAATTAGAACTGAATAATAGACAATATGTTTCTTAACACAGAAACTATCATTTGTGATTCTGGAGAAGTTAAAGATAATATGTTGGTCTTTCACAGAAACTACCATCTGTGACTTAGAAAAGAAGGTGGGACTTCAAGTATAGGAGCGCTCTTTTAAGGAATTTTAACTTTATCTACATAATTAAATAAATACCTACAACTTCATTACTATACTTGAAAGAAAAAAACATAACATGACACATAACAGAGAAGGTTACAAAATTATACCCAACAACTCCTGGAAACTTTTGATTCTTTCATTAATCAACAATGATATCAGGAATACAGTGGCCTAGTCTCCGGGTTCTCCAAAATTCCAATCACCAACCCTTTCTCTATAAATTTTCCTCTTCTTATACATTATGAAACAGTTGTTGATCTCTGAAACTATCAAACTACTAAAATTGTTTCTCTAATTATCTGAATTAAAAAATATTACAGGATTTTACAGAGGGTAAAAGGCACCTCAAAGAACATGAAATAACAAGAACATAACTAAATTTGGAAGAGGATGATAACCATTGGCTTGCTTTATTAATCCGCTACCGAGTTCCTCTGCCTATGCCCTAATGATGTTTAATTCGCTTTAGCCGTAATGAAATGTGTTTATCTTGTGTAATCTTGGGCTTACATACATATTGGGTGTTTTGATTGGCCAAAATACAAAGAAGATATACTCGATTGTCTTCCTCTTCAGCTTTGGCTCTAACCCTGATTTTTTGCTTTACACAATGAAATTAACGCGAACCTTTGATTAATACAAAACTTAAAAGAATTAATCTTGCTTTATAAATCTGTCAAATCCACCCTTACAGTGCTTCATTGACTTCCTCCGCAAATGGCAATCGACCCTTTCAAATGATATATCACTACAAGACTTAACTTTACGCACCCTTAAGCCTCATATGCATAAATCCTTCATATTTGCGATATTTCTATTATATACCTTTTATAATAGAAATATGCCATAAAACATGATTTTTCGCTTTTAATACGGGCTCCGCACAATTATCCAGGTATACTTTCCCGCCAATTCATCCCCACTGTAGACCTGCGCTTTTCAGATCATAAATTCTATAAAGGTTTCCAGTGGGACATAAGCCCGAAGAATACCAGCCCAAAATGGGCAGTTTCCTCTCTCCACCTGACTACTACATGTTGAATGCTGAGCGGGATCAGGTGAGCTCCAATAAAACCATTTACCGTTTTTTGCTTCGCCCGAAAACTTACCTTATAACTTTAAATCCGCCTTTCCTTCAAATTCGGCTTTAACACTAATTTTTCTATTTACATAGAAAAATCGACGCAAAACACGTAAAGCGGAATTGAAAAGGAATTAACCCAATTTAATAAATCTATCGGGTCTGGAACCCAATCACAAATCGTAATCGGCACTGTGAACATATACCTAAGATTCCTTATGGACCCGCCGGAGTTATTAGACACATTATACTTTTACTTTTAGACTTTATGGGGTAAATAATATAAAAGGTTTCATTGAGGTTGAACCCCCTGAAAGATTTTAGGCCAAACATTGTGATAAAAATGAATAATAAGCTTAAACCCAATATAAGCTACAATAGGCCCAAAGGGTGTTTGTTAGAGCGTTGTACCAGTTCCTCTAGTTTTCGGCAACAAATTTACAGATTATGCAGATGAGGCTTTTATTTGATGGCTCTGCAACTCCATTTCCCTGGGGGTAATATTTTGATGCATACCTTATGCGAATCAATTTATCGATAGCAAATTCAGTGAATTTTAGTGATGGGGAATAAGAAGCATTATCAAATATGAGAGCATCAGGGATGCCAAACCTGTTGATAATAAATTTCTCAATGAAAGATATTACCTCGTCTTGACTCTTATTCACAAGCCTGTCATGCTATTTTTCATAAATGAGTGCATTTTTTAATGTCTTCTCACAATGCAGGAACTCAAGGATTTTCTCGTCACCTTCAAATACCTGCCAATTTGAGATGTTATCAGGTACGAATGGTCTGAAAATCAATTCAACATAATAATTATTGTTGTTTAATATAAGATCAGGCAAAAGTTTTGCAGTCATACCAGCCATCGGATCGGCATCTTGGTTTTGTTGTTGAGGTATGTGTATAATATTAAAATAATCAAAACTATCAATTAAGCTCCATACCTCATGTTGGTATCTTACCAGGTGTGGTGAGTTGCCATGTATCCTTTTCCATACTTGGTCCACAATTATCTGTGAGTCACCAAAAGCTTCAAGATTTCTCACCTTCATATCAATGGCTTCTTCGGGCCCTGCAGCAAGCCTTCGTATTCAGTTGTGTTATTGGTGCACGTGCATGTGAACTCCAATCGGCTAGCCATCAAATGTTGGTTCCCTTGCGGGTCAATGAGAATGCTCCCAACACCTGCACCTTCAAGGCAATTAAAGCCATCAAAGTAGAGTGTCCAGAAAATATAATCTAATGTTACATTAAATGAATTGCTTCCTACGAAATTGGCCCTATCATCTACCATATTAAAAAGTAGCTCATCAGTCAGACTATGGGGAAGAGCTTCCACCATGTGTTTATTGTAGTTTCCTCAACTGTCTCTGCATGGAATTCTCAAAAACGAGTTTCGGTGGCACAAACGTCGAAACTATAATTCCCAAGGATAGAGTTGGTAAACATTACAGGTTCATTGGGGTAGTTTAGTTCTGTCACTACGTACTTCATGTATCTTTCTCAATCAACTCTCAACATATCACATTTTCCCTTCCGAGGCAACAAGATATGGGACCAATCAGTTGACAAATACCTGTTCATATTTGTTGACTAGTCCCTACTAAGCAGCATTCCATAAGCCTCGGGTATGTCCACTACCACTATGTCAATGACTTGTGTGTACTATGGTTTGGCAACCATCCGAATCAGCACATCTTTCAATTCTCCAATTACTTTCACATTCATTCTATCCAGTCGCATAATTCGAGTCCCAGTTTTCTCGGGCATTGCATGTAGTCTTTTAGCAACAGCATAAGGCATAACAGTGGACAAGGCACTGGAATCTACCAAGCAATTATATATGTTCATGTTGAAGATTTCAAATGTGATAAGGAAAGGTGGAGTCGTGGATTTTGATTTCCTTCCTATCATGGTTGCACTGACATCTTGGGGCGTTCGATTCATTTTTTACAGAGTGGCTTCCATGGCTGATGGCGTTTGGGCTGTATTAGGGTTACTAATAGGTCTGGATGCCGACTTATTGGTTTGGCTACTTGGAATGGTGGGAAATTTGCAATTACATTCATTCATAGTTTTCAAAAGCAGATCTCTTTGTTGTGTTAACTTTAACAAATCGAAGTATGTGATATTAGCTTGAGATTTCTTAAGATCATCCACAGTGTTGTAGTCAATGTTCTAAACAAGGTAAGGCAGAGTAAACATCCCTATTTTTCCATTCTTAGGTGGGATTTTACCATTTTGAGTCGCCTTCGTTGCATTTAGAGATGTATTATCTTTCTGTGGACAATTCACAACTGGAGTACTCTTGGAATCACCACTAGGTCTACCCTTCTCAATAGGAACTTTGGGAGCGGATGCCTTCAAAGGGAGAGCATCTTTCTTTGCCTGGTCTACAGGCTTCATCACACCTGCAAGTGGCCCATTACTTCATGTGTGGATTTCATTAGTGTCGATTTCTATTGTACCATCTCCTTCGTCGTCATCGTTCTCATTTGTATAGACATCCCATTGTACATTGATTTGAGATTCCTCGTCCAAGGGCTCTTCTACTTGGTATTCTTCCTCGTTTTCTTGTTCTGGCTCCAGCTCCACTATCAATTCTTCTTTCGTAAGGAGCAATCCGATAAGAGCCAGTTCTTCCATATTTAAAATCCATTCTTTGGGTGGAGCAGGCAGCGCAAGTTGGCCATGAACACCTTCTATCTTCTTACGATAGAAAGGTTTGAATGATTTTATGTTGTTATAATCTCCTCCGTTCCAATTTGTACTTTCTCCAGAGTTCCTCTTCATATCGATGACTGTGTTTGTCGATTTCTTAATGATCCAATGCAAACCTTGCACATCTGTGGTATCCTTTTCTTTGATCTCAACTACTTTGTTATCACTCCCATTATTCTTCTTGGATGATTGAGAGGCTTTATTTTCTTCGGTTGTATGATGACATGTTGTGATACTGATCATTTCATTCTCAACTTTTACTGCTTCATCGATAGCAGCCTGTAAGGTTTGTGCATCACTCCTTTTGACCCACATCATAGTAGGGACAAGGAGAGCAGTGATGTAGAATTCCATGAGCACCTCCTCAGTAGGTCTAGTGTTAGTCAGGATTCTGTTGAACAAAGTGTTGAACTAGATGTTAAAATCCTTGACCTTTTCTTTGGCTTCCATTTTCAAACGGGATAGTTCTAAAACTAAGGTCGTAGGTGTTTTGTCATCGCCAAACATGTTTAAAAAGGCCTCTTGCAAGGTGCCCCATGAGGTGGTTGATCCTATTCTCAAGCTAAAGTACCATGTGGAGGTTGCACCAATCAGAGTAAAAAGGAATAAGCGACATACTACATCTTCATCGGCCACCCCCAACATGCGCACGGCTAGGAAGAAAGAGTGAATATGGTTATTAGCAGTGTCTCCCCGCTCAGGGTCGAATTTAGGTAATACTCTTTCTGCATTCTTGGGTAAGGCATGCTGTTGCCCATGTACCACTACGGCATCCTGAGCGAGCCAGGGAGGGAGTGCTCCCGGAGGAGGTGGGTGTTGTTTCCCACCAGGAGGAGGAACGTTAGCCATATTATGGGTAGGGAGGTTTTGGTTGAAGGTTTCTTCGAGGCGTTCTTTATTATGATTTCCCAAATTAGGCCAAGGATTACCTTCAGAGAGTGGATCCTCAGGAATTTCTTCCCAAGGAGTGTCGATACTTTGCAAGGACTCTAGCACAATATCTTCAAGAGAAGGGGTTGTAGATGTTTCTTCATTTATGGGACAGATCCTTGGCTTTCTTTTAGTTGTCGGAGGTAAAGAGTGAGATATGGGGAGTTGAGAGAGGGAACGAGCATAAGCCCGAGTAAGTACTCTGATTGGTTGTTCCTGGGTGACAGGATACTCCCACAGTGTCTCTTCTTTGGGTGACCCAAACACGAGACTTAGAGAGATATCTGTTTCTTCGAAATGAGGCTCTTCCAAATGAGCGGAATGATCTTTTCAACCTTTACAATCCATACATTAATCTTTTCCAATCCATGCACGACATTTATATATGAAATCATAAAAATTTGAGGATGGCGGTTCAGGCCCTCCTTCTAGCGCCAATTTTGTTGACGCGGTGAGTGTTCGCTATGCCAACAAGGGGAACTAACCTGATTGCAGACCCCGATTAGATCTGCTTTCATTTGGAATGGCTAGTTCCAATGGGTTTTAAAGGATCCCGTAAACTATTATAGGTGTTGAAAAATTACTTCTTGGAGGAAGACTTCAATTAAATGAATAAAAGAAACAACTAACCTATATGTATCAAATCCTATCTACACTAATTCTAACTACTTATGCTAATCCTAACTATTCTAATCTAACCTACAGGAGCATAACAAAAGGGGATTAAACATCATATATAGATTCCAAGTCCAAATGAATCAATTACTGGGTAACAGATGAACAAGGTTGTATTAAATCTTAATTGCAGTCTAATCACTCATACTGGAATACACATTCCTTTCCATACAAATAAAACTTGCAACTGATGTTTAACAAGGTTTTGAATCAGTAACCATTCATGAATTAACCATGGTAACAAATTATATTTGAATAACCAAGACTAGTCACGCACTATCTGTTATCAATATGCATAAAAACAAAACATATTTATATTTATGCCAGCGACAACACCATGATTCTAAACACATGAAAGAAAAGGAAAATAAATCTAAAAAGCTCTTTCTCGACCAAACAGTCTTCTTTATTAGCACAATAAATCAAAGTTGTTCTGCTCGAAAAAAAGTCCTCACTCCATCTCCAGAGGTAATACTTATGCAGGAAGAAATTGACTCTATGTATCCCCCTGACCCTCCCTCCCCGACTTATTCAATATAGAAATTAAATATACGGATGTAGAACGGTTCATCCAATTGCCGACACCTTGAGGCTACATTTGCTGGGGCGTTTTTAGTTTCTGGGGGAAATAAAAGGATGTCGATTAAGAGAGCGTGACTACGTGTCATCTCTCTGCACCTGTATGGAGCGGATGTTATTCCCTATCATTTCCTGAAGGAAATTGAAGGCACTACGCTCATCATCCCACATCTGGCATGCTTTAAGGTGTATCCGGAGGAAATGACATCTTGATGGATTAGCATTGTCATGAGTGCTTCCACTGAACATAGAGTGTGCCTCCACTATGTACTATGGTGGTTCGTATCCCTTTCTTACAGAGTATGTCTTTGCAATATTAACATTGGTGGCGCAAAGGTGTCGTCTTGATATAAATCGCGTTTATCCGTTATCAGATCCACTCGAACTCGCCTTTCTTCTCTTGGTCCTCGCCTACAGAAATAGTTCATATTAGCTATGATTATGAGAAATATGACAAACATGCCTAAAAAAAATACATCTTTCCCTCAATAAAGTTTTGTAAAATCAAAAGGAACAAGTGTGAAAGAATCGACCCCTAGTTCAGCCAAGGTTGCAATGCGATCAAGTCACAATCGCACATTGCAGTGGGCAGTCACATGCAACATCACCCCTGGTACCGTCAATTGCGATTTGCGATTGGCCGGACCCGAAAATATATGTGTGGCGTTTAAGAATCCCGACGGGTCCGCCATGTCGCATCGCGCTGTGTATTAGAGGAATATCAGTTTGCCTCTAAAATCTCTGAGTTTTAATAGATCTAGCGTGTTTCTTTTTATTTCTTAAGTCGTCTTAACAGCAGGTCAGCCCTAGGTTTTTATTTCATGCATTGATTAAGTCCCACAAGCATAAATCCGATTTACATTGAAAATCAGCGCATAACACAAAACCAGATCTGAGATCTGGACTTGAAATATTATAGACGGGAACCCATACCCTATCGGGTCCGCGAAACACTATCGCATCACATCATTTCAGTGGAGAGGAACTGGGCTTATTGAACTGCCGAACTCCGATATTAAGATGGAGGAAGTGGACCCGAAATCATATTATGTTGTGCTTAATAATCTCGGCGGGTCTGCTAGATCGCGAAGCGCCTTATGTATGGGCCTTGGGCTCTGCTGATTGCGATATGCGATAGGCCAGACCCGAAAATATATATGTTGCGGTTAATGATCCCGACAGGTTTGCCATATCGCGAAATGTTTGAAGCTTGGGCCTATATACTAGTTGAGAGCGCCAATTGCGAGATGTGATGCAATCAGAGACTTAATCGCATCACAGTTATTCATGGGAGATGAACCTTTAGTCTTTGCCAATGCGAAAAGTGATATGCGATGGAGGCATGGATTGAGAGATGTATAAAGACCGAAAAAGCGCAGAAAGGGTAAGTTGCATATGCTTGCAAAGTATTTCTACTACAAAAGTGTTATAATAGAAATAAAGGCATGATAGAAGGTTTTGTGGGTTGAGTCCACATACACTCATAGTAAAGAATGGGGGTTGGTTATATGTGTGGGCATAGAGCACTATGAAGGTTTATGAGGACTCAAAAAGTCCTGATGAAGGATATGAATGAAGGGCTAGACTGGGTTATAAATGAATCATGCCGCAAAGACTTATTCAAGGGGGTCTTGACCATTAAGAATTGAAAATTTGACTCAACAGAGGGTTAAAATCCCTAGGATAAAAACCAAATCATTCAGAGAGTTATCATTCGGAGAAATGAAAGATCAAACTTCTAGGGGACCCATTCAAATTTGCTACCAGAGCAGGTTTTAATAGGGTGGTGGTTGTGACCACAGCACTTTTGCAATGACGGGTAGGAATAGTATCTGAAGGGAAATATTTCCCTATCAAATAATACTCAGTAGAGAAGGCAGAGGGAGATCCATTAGTGGAAGCACAGAGCTAGAAGGGCCGACAAAGAGGTAGTGCAGAAGCTGAGAGGAAGTCTGAAAATTTGCTGAAGGAATCGATTTCAGAAGCTGGGAGTCGGGGTGTGAGACCGAAAGGCAGAAATCGAAGTTCCTGGGTAGAAAATCGATCAGTTGGAGGAGTGACGTTGTATCCAAAGGGTTTGACGCTGGGGTGACATAGACACTGTGTAGAGGCAGCGCAGACGTAGCCAGGGGCAGTCATTCAGGGGCTGGATCAACCAAGATTTCTAGTGATAGTGTGAGGTAATCTCACATATCTCTTTGCCATTGATCTTCTCTATAACTGGATTGTCAGGAAGGCATCCAAAAGTTGTATTTAGAAATTACTATTGCATAATAATAAAACCCTCAGATCTGTTGCATTGCTTTTCCCGCATTGGGGTTTTCTGGGGAGATTTGTCCATGAATAACTGTGTCATTATGGTGTATCTATTTCCTGTTCAGTTTCTTGTTTTGACATATTATTTTAAATAGTGAATGTTGCAGTTGTATTTACTTTGATAATTACCATAGAACACAACAAATAACTTGTATGGTTTAACAAGTAGGAGAACTAACATTAGTTTGTTGCAGTAGGGATTTCGAGTTTAGGAATTTTCACATCTTTAACCATGGATATGCCCCAAGAAGTGTACCCACATCTTAATTTTTCCTAGTACTTTATCTACGAGATGTGTCTTTGTTGTAGGATTTCTTCTAGTTTGCTCCAAGCTTGAAATGAGGGCCTAAAATGCGAGGAATCAATAGTCTTCGACAGGGGCCAATCTTTTTGTGGGGAAAAACCACTATAATTGTCTACAACCAAGAAGAGTTGATGGCACTTCATTGTTTGATAAAAGTATTTGAGGTCCACATGGGAGGTTAAGTGAGGAAACTTATGCTAGGAATTATCCTAAAATTGAGTTGTCTTATCGTTATTGACTTCCTACAAGTAGTTGTTTTAAATCAAGTTCTTACATGTGAATGCAAGATCTCAAATCTAAGAGCCTAGAGAACTTTGTTGCATCTGTACTCTTTGTTTAGTGGGAATCACACCATTGTAATTTTTACTATAGATTTTACGCTTGAGTTCTCAATCACCTTCAAGCCATCTCCACCAGATTTTTTTGTACTAAGGACCGTGCCTAAAATTTTAGGATCATTAAGGTCCAATGCTCCCCTCACTTTAGTAATGTAGATTTTTCCTTGGGATACAAGAGCCCACTTCGTTTCTCTAGAGGCACCCCTCGACAAAAAGGAGTGTTGAAGAGAACGAATATGTTTCAGGATGGAATTGGGAACCACAAGTGTGGAGTACATGTAAATAGGAAAGGCTTGAAGTGTTGATTTGAGCAACACCAATCGACTCGACAAGTTGAGGGAGTGAAATTTCCAACTCTCTAGGCACTTGGTTATCTTTTGAATGATGTTTTTCTAGGGTTTAATCTCAAGGGAATTGGCCATAAAGGGGGTCCTCGGGTATTTGGCAGGAAGAAATCAACATTTAAAACCTAGGAGCTTTATAATATGACCCTGAATAGCTAGTGATGCGTTTTTGAAAAATATCTCTAAATTTTGTAGGTTCATGTGCATTCCTAAAGCAACCGTGAACTCCTTTAGAACATCTCTCAATTCCATCACTTCCTTGAACAAGGAACATCCCATCAACATTGTATCATCAAAAAATTATTAATGGGATATAGGGTAATATTCTCTAAACAGTCTTAGGCCTCTTATCTTTTTGTTTGTTATCGTGGCCTTGATAAAGGGCCTTAGGGCTTCCGCCATTGTGATAAAGAGAAAGGGAGAAAGGGGGTCACCTTTTCTTATCCCCTTGGAAGAGTTAAAGTTGGCCTAGGGGAAATGATTTATTAGAATATAGAAGAAAGCAAAGGAGATGAGGGTGAGGATCTAGGAGGACCAAGTAGAAGAAAAACCAAAAGCGAGAAGAATTCTATGAAGGAAAGACCAACTAAGCTTGTCAAACGCCTTAGATAAGTTTGACTTAATAGTCACACCAACTTTTTTAGTTTATTGAAGTGAGCGTATGACTTCATGAGACACTATAACGCCATCCAAGATTTGTATCCCTTCTACATAGCCTGACTACTCTTTGGAGATAATAGTCGAGATGATTGGCTTGAATATATTGGTTATGATCTTGGAGATTATCTTGTAAATAGCGTTACGAAGGGTAATGGGATGAAACCATCTAGGATCATTTTCATTGACTTATTTTGGATCCATAGCCATGAAATTTTCATTAACAACTAGAAGGATAGATGTAGAACAACACGACTTCTCTACTACTCCCCAATTCTTATGTCTCGGGAAATACTAACATCTTTGGTAGAAGTAAGTGGTGAATCCATCTGGCCTTAGAGATTTGTTTTTGGGCATTCCTATAACTACTAATTCAACCTCTTCCATTGTGATCGGTCCCATCAGAGGCTTATTATGCTCTGGGTCAATAAGGCAGGGGATATACTAGGTGATGTTAGTAATGGCATTGTCACAATCTAGTTGAGGTTATGTGACGAGAGATTTGTAGTATTAAACCAACTCCCTTTCAATTTATTTATGCTCCAATATATAATTACCATCAGTGCCTTTAAGAGAGGATATTTGGTTCTTACTTCAGTGATTAATCATGGATTAATGCAAGAATTTTTCATTTTTCTCTCCCTCCTTGGTCCATATGATTCTTGATTTTAAGTGCCAAAGAATTTCTTCCTAAATGTGACGCTCCTTAACATGGTTGAAGAGGAGTGCCTCCTCTTCAACAAATGCACCCAATCCACGCTCCAATATCATTAGTTTGCTAGATATTGGCCACTTTCTCCTCCAAGGTACATTGAGCCTGAAAGATATTACCAAACTCTTCTTGATTCCATTTTTTTATGTGAGGTTTAAGGTATTTGAGCTTAAACTAAAATTTATGCATAGTAGAACCCTCATTTGGGTCTGCTTCGAGCCACAACGCTTCACCTTATCTTTGAACTATGGATATGTCAACCAAAAGCTTTCAA
Source organism: Pinus taeda (assembly GCA_000404065.3). Lineage (NCBI taxonomy): Eukaryota > Viridiplantae > Streptophyta > Pinopsida > Pinales > Pinaceae > Pinus > Pinus taeda. The sequence continues at coordinate 38,153 of APFE031457249.1, read as the reverse complement.
ATATAAACGGGTGGTTTATGGGGTATGATTTTGTCTTTAAACTCAAGTAGATTAGCCATTGATATGAGCCCCTGCAAGGTAGAATGGAGGGTTCTAGGTGATGGGCCTCCAAATTAGACATAAATTAAGGCCCATATAACAATCCTTCAGTGCATTAAACCTCTCTTTTTTCATTATAGGACATATTTTTAACTTTAATATGTTCATTAGGAAGGTTTATAGATAATTGCATATTTGTGCCTAATATTATTTATTTTTGTATAATATTGTCAGAATATTAGGCAGATTACGAAGATTTGGAGGACGAGATAATCAAGGGACTTTCTCCCTACTACAGGAGGATCAATATTGTATAATAAATGAACATTATATTATGAAATTATTGCACAAAATATGGAGCTCCAATGATTGAGAAAATCTAGGAATGTGTTCCCTGTCATTTAATGCAAACTCCTAGAGTTGGGAACCAAGTCCACTATTTGATGGATTTTGGAGGTTAATACTTTCTCCTTTCAAGGAGAATGCTTTCCCATCAATTTGTATAAGTACAATTTTGAATTTTCCTCTAGGGTAATGTATTTCTTAGTTTTCTTGTGGAGAAAACTTCTTATTTAGCAACTCCACTTTCATTTCTAGCATGGATTTACTTGGATTAATTCAACTAATGAAGTTTGGTGCCATTTTTAGCTTCTAAATCTTAGTTTCCTTCATAGGACTCTAGTTTTCCTTCAGCTTGGCCATCCCAGGAGGCTTAGAGCCCTTCTGTGCAATTTCTATATTTCCTTTGAATGTCTTTTTCACTTGCATCTCTTATTTATGCATTTAGTATTCATGTCTCTTTTGTTGTAGGCTACATTGGTTAAATGATTGAAGTGAGTTGTTACGTGGGTTATTTAAAGATTCAAAAGTATGACGCAGCCTATAACAACTTTGAAAAGTCATATTCATCATTGAGCTACTTGGATTGGTTTACTAGTTCACAAATCTAGAATTTTTGGAAATCCCTTGTAGCAAAATATTAGTAATTTTGTACTATGTTTTAGAACATGTTAATGAGCTTCATTTGAGTTTATTACACTTGCATTGGGTCATAAAAAAAATCAATTTAATAAAAAAATTACCCGATATCATTTTCACTTGATTAGGTTAGGCATTTGGTAGGTTAAATAGCTGACTAGATCTTGAATTTCAAGTTTTTAGAGTAGTAATTTTTGTTATCTTTTAGCATGTGTTAACAAGGGTGTTTTGGAGTGATTCCACTTGGAAATGATTCCTAACACACCCTGATCCAGGTGGATCTTCAGACATAGTGACATGGGAAAAAAACTCAAAATTCGAAGTGGTGGAAAGGTGATGAACTTGACATCAGATCAAAGTGTTCATCGCCCTAATTCCAACGGTGCAAACAACACTCCAATACGAATCTGGATGAAGGAGATAGAGGCAGTCAAAGTTGGGTTGACTTTTGATGACTGGGCAGGTTTAACAAGGATACAATTTGCACTATTTCGGCAGATGAAATTCGGCTAACTTTAGACAAATTCTGGGTGAAATCGCAGTCTAGTTAAAAAGACTCCTACGGTCCAAAACAAAATTTTCAAAATTGCACAATTTGTTTTTTATAACAAAAAAATTATTAAAAAAAGGGTGGTGGGCCACAACTCCCAGCCACGGATCTATCAACAAAAAAACTGGGAGGGACGGGCCATGACCCCGGCCCCTCCCCTGCTCCCATGGAGCCACCACAACCAACAACAAAAAATGGGTGGGTCGGCCCTTGGGGCACGGACCCAACCCAAAAGAGCAATCGCATTTATTACCCAAAAACCAACAACCCATTAATGCAAGAGGTGCGACCGTTGGAAAGGAGGACGTACGATGGGCGGGCTGCCCAAGGCGGGCCCGACCCAACCATTAAAGTATTTTTTTTTAAACAATTTTTTTTTGTTTATGTTAAAAACAAGACCTTTTTGTTATGTAAAACAGAGGAGGCGGGGTTTGACCGTTCGACCTCCTCCATATTAATCGGATCCCCAACCAACTACCCTACAATGAATTCGTTGAAGAATTTGCCAGCATTTTTTTATTTAAAACGCAGTTTTCAGTGTGCTTAGGTAGAGGAGGCAGTGCTTGTAGTTCGAGGCAGAATTTTGCAGGAGAGCCGAATTTACATTTTGTCAGAATTTGACAAATTTTATATGGTTTCAACACTTCTCAACGCCACGAATGCAATGACGTTGTCCGTTTCTCCATCAGAGTTCTGCATTTTTTGGCCTTTTTTCAGTGTGGAGGTATAAGACTCCTTTTTCTAACTAATAATTGTACTCTTCTTTTTCATGCCACTTAATGAATGAAGGCCTCCCCATTGGTCGAGCAGGGCCCGGAGACGTAGTCCAAGATGGACGAACTCCGTTATCAAGTATTGTTGTCTTCTTTCATGCTTTATGTGTTTCTCCTCTTGTCTCCTGTGCACATTAAATTTTCTCTGTTATGCTACAATTTATGCATGTAATTTTTTAACACATCTATAAGCAAAAGATTTTGGATCAAGTGGTATCAGAGCAGGTCTTTTTTAGATGTGAATTGCATGTTTGTATGCTAACAAGAATCAGGCTCTGAAGAGGTGAAGGGAAACTAAAGTCTTTCAATCCCGAAGCAGGGAGTGCACATTAAAGGAGAAACATGGCTGATGAAGAGGCTCATCTTGAAGAGGAGCGCAATTTCCGCAAAACATTTTATTTGATGGCAGAGAATGTCGGTTAGTTGCTTTCAAGGCTGGAGAAAGAAAAAGAGAGAAAACCAGAAGAATAAGGTTCATCGCATGGAAATGGTGGAGAAGAACCCCCTCCTTCTCCTTCCATGAGTGAAAGTTCTTCTTCCTCTCATCACCATCATCATAGAAATTCAAGGGACACATCTAAGAAACCTTTCTCTGAGTTAGATGTCAAATTTGATCCTCCCATGTTTAATTGTGAAAGTAATGCAAAAAGGATTAATAATTGGATTAGGCAGATTGAAATCTAATGCAGGATTCAACAGATCAATGAGGACGAGGCAAAGATTCAGCTGGCCTCTCTTCGGTTGAGTAGCACTGCTCTCGTTTGGTGGGAGAGCAAATTGTGAAGTAGTAAGAGTGTGGGTAATCTTCTTTTCTCATGGCCTAGTTTCATTTTTGCATTAAAGGAACAATTCTATCCCTTGGGTTATAAACAAAAATCCTTAATGGATTGGCAATACTTCAGGCAAGGGAGAGGTCAGGATGTTCAAATCTTTACAGAGGAATTTAGAAAACAGGCACTTAATTTGGGCATTGCACTTGACTCACCTGAAGTAGTAACTAAGTATATTGGATCATTACATAGTGACCTTAGACATTCATTATTATTGTTTGAACCAACTACTATTGACTCCACCAGTGTGAAGGCAATCCATCTTGAGAACAGGGGCAAAAATGAAAGAGATGATCATTTCAAGAAACCACCTTTCAAACCTCCAAATGGAAAACCTAAAGTGAAAGGAAAAGGAAAGGAGAAGAGGACGACATCAACCAAGAAAGATGAAGGAGAAAGACCTTATTGCAATCACTGCAAAAAGGAAGGTCATGACGACGATCATTGTTGGAAACAGTACCCAGAAAAAAGACCAAATAAGTATGGAGGAAAAGGCAAGCAGAAGACAGTGGCAATTGTGCAGCAAGGATTTGGATTTGATTCGGGAGATGAAGCATTGATCACAACAGCAGGAACAAAAGGTACTCTTACACCTCATGTTAATTTTGAATTGCATGAAGGCACTAGTTCAATATATGAGTCTCTTCCTAATGCACGAAAGAGAATTGTGCTATTTCATATTAGAGTTATCATAAATCATACAAAAGTGGAAACTATATTTGATACCAGATCCCAAGCAAACTTAATTTCAGAGTCCTTGGTAAAGAAGCTAGGCTTGGAAACTACACCACATCCAAAACCTTACCCACTTGGATGGATACATGATAAAGCAAAACTGAATGTAACTAAGCAGTGTAAGGTTAAATTTGTGATCGCTTCCAAGTTAGTGGATGAGGTAAAACTTGATGTGATACCATTGGACATTTGTGGCATGGTGTTAGGGAGTCCATATATATATGATAGAAAGGGGCAATCTTCTTCCGTCATGAAAACAAATACCAAATCACAAAAGATGGGGTAGAATATATTGTAAGGGCTCATTAAACTAAAATCAATGCCAGCCTTGTAAGTGCAGGGCAAATGAAGAGGTTGGTGAATTACAATAAGGGTTGCATGCTTAGGGAAAGATGCAAAATTATTCGATGCTTTCTAGGGTTGTGATCATGTGCATAAAAAGGAATTATGTGAATTAATTTCTAACTATGATGAGATGTTTCAGGACCCAAAGGTATTACCTTCGAAGAGGGAAATCCAACATGAGATCCATTTGCAGCATGACGCTCCTTTACCAAATATTGGCATGTACATGATGTCAACCATTGAGATGGAGAAGATCAAAAAGCAGGTGCAGGAACTATTTAACCAAGGGGTCATCAGACTGAGTACTTCGCCATGCGGCTCACTGATTGTCTTAGTTCCGAAGAAAGATGGCACATGGAGGATGTGCGTGGATTATCGAACACTAAACAAAATCACTATGAAAAATCGTTACCCTCTTTCCCGCATTGATGACTTATTAGATCAGTTAAAGAATGTTATCTATTTCACCAAATTGGATTTGCATAGTGGTTATCACCAGGTCCAAATTTCAGAGCAGGATGTGTGGAAAACTACCTTCAAGACCAAACAGGGGTTGTTCGAATGGATGGTGTTGCCATTCGGACTTTGCAATGCTCCAACCACTTTCATGAGGGTCATGAATGATCTCTTTAGGCCTTTCATTGATGAATTTGTTCTTGTATATCTAGATGATATTCTTGTATTTAGTAAAAGTTGGAATGAACATGTATGTCATGTGAAGAAAGTGTTTGATGTATTGAAAAACGAAAAATTCTATGTAAAATTGTCAAAGTGTGAGTTTGGGAAAACCTCTTTGGTTTACCTAGGTCATATTGTTGGTCAAGGTCAATTAAAAATTGATCCTTCTAAAGTTGAAGCAATTGTAAATTGGCCTAAACCTACTAGTGTAACCGAGGCTCACAACTTTTTGGGTGCAGTACAGTATTGGAGGAGATTTATTGCCAATTTCTCTATTATTGCAACACCTTTACATGCATTGACAAGTGTAAAGCAAGTCTTTCAATGGGGAGGAAAGCAACAGAAGTCCTTTGAAACATTGAAAGAAAAGATCAGCACCGCACCGGCCTTAGCCTTACCAGATCTCCAACAACCATTCGAGATCGAGACAGATTCTAGCAGATATTTCATGGGAGTTGTATTGATGTAGTAAAAGAAGCCGATATGTTACCATTCAGAGAAGTTCTCTCAAGCTATGATAAACTATCCACTTATGACAAGGAATTATATGCCTTGGTCTAAAGTGTGAAAAAGTGGAAACAATACCTGATCGGCAAGGAGACCATCATCCATACAGATCATCAACCCTTGCAGTATCTTCAGTCATAGACCAAGTTGTAACAATCTCATCATTTCAGGTGGATGGGTTTTCCGTAGTAGTTTCATCTCGTAATAAAGTATAATAAGGGCACTAGCAACAAAGTGGTCGATATGCTATCTCGCCCCCTATTTCTGCTTCTGTTATTTTGCATAATGCTTCGTTATCTTTTGAAAGTTATGTTGAACAATATGCTAACGATGATGACTTTAAGGAGATTTATGCAAAACTAACCCATGGTTCACAGGTGGACAACTATCATTTGCAGGGGAAACTGTTGTATCACCTTGGCAAATTATGCATACCCACAGGAGAAAGGGTACATGTAATCCGGGAGGCCCACACCTCCCTTGTGTCTGGTCATTTTGGCATTGAAAAAACTTTGTGCCATGTACAAAGATTTTGTTTTTGGCCTCATATGAAGAACATTGTGACTCACTATGTAAAGGGTTGTGTGATGTGTTCTATTTCAAAGCCCTCTAATAGAAAACTCGGACTCTACACACCACTCCCTATTCCGAGTTGTCCATGGGAAAGTGTGTTGATGTATTTTGTCGGAGGTTTGCCTTTGTCTAGAAAAAGTCACGACTATTTGTATGTCGTCATTGAACGTTTTAGTAAGATGTGCATTTTAATGCCTTGTAAAAAGCAGATCACTGCAAAGTAGACTGCTCATCTTTTCTTTCATCATGTTTGGGTCCATTTTGGGTTGCCCACATCGATTGTGTCATATCGAGACTCTCGCTTTCTCGGAGAGTTTTGGACCATCTTGTGGAAGATGATGGACACCAAGTTGAAAAGAAGCAAGACACTTCATCCACAAACTGACGGGCAGACAGAGGTTGTCAATCGCACCATGGTACATTTGTTGCTAGGCTATTGTGGGAAACATCCTAAGTTGTGGGATGAGCATCTTCCATATGTGCAGCATTCCTACAACTGAGCAGTGCACTCATCTACGCATCGTTCACCATTTGAGACATTTTTTGGCTACCTGCCAAAAAACCCTTTCGATATGGTCTTTGGAAGGGAAGATGACTCTAGTGGATGTGATGATAGGGACAAAGTGCAACAGTTCATTCAGCGGATCCAGTTGATTTACCAAGAAGTACAGGAGCAGTTGGAGAAAATTCAACCCTGTTACAAGGCTCGACATGACAAACACCGAGTCGACCATCAATTTCAAGTGGGCGACAAAGTGTGGTTCCATATCAGCAAGGATAGGATGAAGGGAGAAGGGATGAAGTTGTGACCAATCCTGTATGGTCCATTCACCATTTTGGAGAAGATTGGAAACAATGCCTTTCGTCTTGATTTGTCGATATATATGCAGATGTACTCTGTCGTGAATGTGGAGAACTTAAAGTTGTATGAGCCACCATTGATTATGGACACTGTGGAGATGGGCACAGTTCCTACAGTTGATGATTTTGCACCAGAGTATCTCGATGAGTTACCTGAAGACATCATCCTTGACAGAAGAACCAGGACTTCACGATGGGGAGATGTGGAATACCTTCGACTTGGTTTCAAGGGGATGCACCCTAGCAAGGCAAAATGGATGGAGAAGGAAAGAGTGAGGGAACAATTCCTTCACTTGCCAATTGATTGATAAAGCTTTTTGTGGCCCAAAAGCTCCTCAATGGGGAGGATTGATCCAGGTGGATCTTCAAACACAATGGCATGAGAAAAAGCTCAAAATTCAAAGTGGTGGAAAGGCGATGAACTTGACATCAGATCGAATTTCTCGACTCCCTAATTCCAACGGTGCAAAAGGCACTCCACTCTGAGTTCGGATGAAGGAGATAGAGGCAGTCAAAGTTGGGTTGGCTTTTGATGACTAGGCAAGTTTAACGAGGACACAATTTGCACTTTTCTGCAGATGGAATATGGCCAACTCCGGCCAGTTTCAGGGTGAAATCGTGGCCTAGTTAAAAAGACTCCTACGATCCAAAACAAAATTTTCAAAATTGCACAATTTGTTTTTTATAACAAAAAAATATTAAAGAAAGGGGTGGCGGGCCACCAACCCCGCCACCCCAAAACAAACACACAAACAAAGGAGGGGCGGGCCATGACCCCTGGCCCCTCCCTCGGCCACGGATCTATCAACAAAAATAATGGGAGGGACAGGCCATGACCCCGACCCCTCCGTTGCTCCCATGGAGCCACCACAACCAACAACAAAAAATGGGTGGGCCAACCCTTGGGGCACAGACCCAACCCAAAAGAGAAGTCGTATTTATTACCCAAAAAGCCAACAGCCCATTAGTGGAGGAGGTGCAGCCGTTGGAAAGGAGGAGGTATGGTGGGCGGGCTGCCCAAGGTGGGCCCAACCCGACCATTAAAGTATTTTTTTAAAACAAAAAAAAATTGTTTATGTTAAAAACAAGACCTTTTGTTATGTAAAACGAAGGAGGTAGGGTTTGACCGCCCGACCTCCTCCATATTAATCGATCCCCAACTAAATGCCCTACAACAAATTTGTTGAAGAATCTACCGACATTTTTTTATTTAAAACACAGTTTTCAGTGCACTCGGGCAGAGGAAGCACTGCACGTAGTTCGAGGCTGAATTTTGCAGGAGGGCCGAATTTTCATTTTGTCAGAATTTGACAAATTTTATATGGTTTCAGCACTTTTCAACGCCGCGAATGCAATGGCATTGTCTGTTTCTCCATCAAAGTTCTGCAATTTTTTGCCATTTTTCAGTATGGAGGTATAAGACTCCTTTTTCTAACTGATGCTTGTACTCTTCTTTTTCATGCCACTTAATGAATGAAGGCCTTCCCATTGATTGAGCAAGGCTCGGAGACGTAGTCCAAGATGGACGAACTCCGTTATCAAGTCTTATTGCCTTATTTCATGCTTTATGTGTTTCTCCTCTTGTCTCATGTGCACATTAAGTTTTCTTTGTTAAGCTACAATTTATGCATGTAATTTTTAACACATCTATAAGCAAAATATATTAGATCACATCCTACTTAATAATAAAAATATTCCCATCCCATTTGCATTTGATTTACTTGGGCAGTTGACAAGTTATCTTTCTCTTGTAGCAAAACAAGGTGTCCGGTAGCGCCTCCTGTAACACCTCCTGTAGCACTCTTGTAGCACATGTAAACTTAACCAAATTTGCTCCAAAAGCTTGGTTTTTGTCTATTATGCTTGAATCATGACCCCTCAGCTCAGAATCTGTGATTGAGTAAGACCAAAAGGCCTCTTGAGCCTTATCTCTTCTCCATTGCAATTCACCTCTACAATTTGGATTAGTGGAAAAATTCATGACTTGAAGAGCATAATACTTTATGAAGCACCTTGTGAACTCTATTGAAAAAATCTATCTTGAATGTAGTGATTGAATAATGATTTCATTTTTCTTCATACATCTTAAGTTGTGGTTTCCATTTCCAGCATTTCTATTTCTATTACATAGACTAGGCTTCCTTTTGATGTACCATTTACACTCGGTAAATAGGTTAATGTTTACATTTATGCAAGTAAGATTGGCATTTATATTCATGCAAAGTAGAATATCCTTTTCTTTATGCAAAAGTAACTAGGATTTACTCTTTGTAAAAGTAATTAGGTTTCATTTCTCCAAACATAGTAGCATTTCCATTTTTGCAATTAGTTCAGGATTGGATTTCATGAATTCGCTTCATTGCATCAGATCAACGAAAGAAGGACACAATGCATGTTGCACATATAGTGCTGACACCTATTAAGTTTGTGCAAACCTCACGTTGATAATTTAAGTTGGTAGCCTCGGAATTTGCAACATTCTTGTTGCAATACTGGGGCTCGTCACTGAACAAGTCTTCAACCAACATGGATTTGGTGACAAGAAAATGATTCAGATGAGAGGTTACCAGTTGATCTCCTACATGTCAATTGTTCCGTGTGAATGGTACATTAATGGTTTCTATATATACAAGTTACAGGTGTTGCATGGTGCTTTTAAATCAATCAACATTCGTATCTAGTATTCTAATGCCTCCTTTTTTTCCTCTGGGGATTTGATAAGACTAAAGTCGTTGCCTATAATCTAAGGAAGCCATAATATCATCATATGCATATTAATCAAATTTCTAAGAAAATTGGCCATGTCGCTAGGAATAAGGGGGGGCATAAATGTTTTAGATGAAACCTCCCACTGTTGAGCCAACATGCTTGAACTTGGTAGTTAAGATCCTTGGGCTTGCTGAGAATTCTGAGAGGTAAAATTCATCTAGATATGAAACAATTGTGTGATATCCTTCCTATCCCATATTGTTAATGACCATACATTATACTTCAGCCCAACATTTAGAGGTAATTCCAGCCATTCTTTCACAAGAACATTTTTGTATCCTAGATCATGATAATTGTAGGTTGATCTTGTCGTATTCTAGTTCGAAGAAGCCTTTACTTTCGTTTGTAGTTGAGGTCTCCTATGTTCCATGAGATGATATTCATTAAGAAAATGGGGAAGAGGAGGAAAACAACTCCATCATCAAAGTTATTTTTCCTATATTTACCAACATTTCCCCTAGTTCTTGTAGCAACTACTTCTTGCTTCAATGACCTACATGCTTCTCATCTTTTGTTGATTTTTATTATTCTATAGAGGAATTTAAGTTGACACCAAAAGTGGAGGAAGAATAAATACTACCTGAAGGATCATTAAAAGATTAGAGTTTGGATTTGAGTAACGCTCTTTTTAGAAGTTGGATCTGACTTCCAAGATCACCTTTGAGTCATTTCCATTCCATTTTGTGGCCATAGCTTGGAGATACAGTGAATCAAAGTCCATATCCTCAATTTATTTTAGGTTTTCATTGGTTGTGGCCTACACCAAAATTACTTCTTGTTATGTGATGGGTGTCCCTTTAGGAGGTGAATTGTTTACATTAGGTTGTGCACTCTTTATTTGATCTTCCTTATGCTTCCTAGATCTTATGGAAATTGATTCACTAGATTACCCCATGGTACCTCTTACCAAGGCACTTGCATGTAAATCTGATAATTTTGTAAAGTTTTTTTAGGTTGGTATCATTGGATTTGTGTTTTAAGTGGGTGGAGAATGCGGGTGTTTTCGATGCTAGTTAAGATGCAAGAAACCATCATTGTCCTCCCCTGAGTCTATGCTTGGAGCCAGGTTTTGTTGGATAAAAGTGAAATCACAGAATAAAAGGACCATACTCATGGTAGCACTCACAACATAATGGAATATGCTCATAATCTAGAGGTTGCTTCCATAATTTATCTTGGTAATAAATATCAATAAAGGCTACTAAGGGGTGGGATATGTCCATGTATATGTAAATTAGAGCATAAGACGTGAAACACCCTCTCGAAGTAGCTTAGGAGACTTTAAAAAAGTGGCCTAACGCATTGCCTATCACTTCGAGGGTTTATTCTTCTCAAAATTCTTTGAACAACCTGATCCAGATTGGTGTGGCCTTAAATTATTCCTTATCAAGGTTGAACCTTTATGTCCAAAGCGGAGGTACAAACTTGTCGAGCTAAAAAAGTATGGGCCATTGTTAAATACCCATGTCCAATCTTCTAAATTTGCAAATATTATAGTGAAGAATCATTTGGCCCATATCCCTATATCAATCTTTAGTTGGCTTATGAATATCTTTGTTTATGAATTCCTTAAGCTCGTTGTCTTCCAACACTAGCTCCATCCTGTCCTTCCAAGAAATATAGTTTGAATTACCCTCAAGCGCATATTCGAGTCTTAATCTGTAGAATGACATCCTGCTGGCTTTGAAGTATGATACTGTAAATTCGATTCCTCCTACAAATTACAAACTCGTATTCTCCTCTTATATAGTGATTTCAACTCTGATACCATGTAGAAATTCCTTGTAGATTCAAACTACATATTGTAATCTGCTAAAACAATTGACTTGAATCTAATGTACTCATCAGTGGAAACAATAAACGATCGATGAAATCATGAAGCATATAAGACAAAGAATTCAATCACATATAACACAATGATTTTATGGGGAAAGCCACGGCTAAAAACCCCTGCTATCTATATATTAAATTAATCATAAAATATGAGAAGATTACAATGTTTTTCTCAAGCCTGAGCAACCTCTACACTATCTCTATCTGTCTCACTGCTACGTAGACAAGCTCAAGACAATACTTATCCAAATTCTTGCTTGCCCAAGTCCCTATTCCCTTGGGGATTAACCCCTATTTAATTGGAAAATTCCACAATATGAATTGTGGAATCTCATAGGCCTTCCTTTGATTGCATGCACCATCGGTTTAATTTAGATGATTTTACAACTGATAATACATTGTCCCTGAACTCCAATATCAACTCGGTCTTTCTCTGATCTGACATGCATGAGTTAATTATGAGTGAATCTTCAACTTACTAGTTGATCACTGTAGGTTACACCCCACTACTGCAGGTTACACCCCACTACTGCAGGTTACACCCCACTACAGTAAGTTACACGCCACTACTGCAGGTTACACCCCATTATTGTAGGTTACACCCCACTACAGTAAGTTACACCCCACTACTGCAGGTTACACCCCATTATTGCAGGTTACAACCCACTACAGTAAGTTACACCCCACTGCTGCAGGTTACACCCCACTATTGGACCTCCCACTAATTTCTCCATGAGTTGGAACTAGTTTAATTGACTTTAACTAAGTTAGACTAAATTAAATAATTACAACTCAAAATAAACTCAACTAGTGCTCTTAATTGTAGGAGACACTTTACATGACTCTAGTTAGACCTTCAACTCGAATTAACTAAGATAACTAAGTCAAATTAACTTAGTTAACTATTACAAGCTGTCATGACATGTGGAATTACAATTAATTGAAGGACAAAATTAAAATAGGATTTTCTTGTTGCATTTTATACAAGTAATATGATTTTCTAAACCCCCTTCATTTGGATGCCATTTGTATAGATCAAAACAAAGAAAACTACCTCTAAGAATGCCATGATCAGACCCGCCCTCAACGACGACCCTGCAATTTCTGCACATATTGCAAAAAGCCCTAGCAGAACTCATTTTTTTTGAGATTCCTAATAAGGTTACATTTATTTTAAATAATTTTGAGAATAAACCAGAATCCAATTTCATTATAAAGTTATAATTTTTTTAACAATATTTTTGTACCTTGATAAAAACAAATTATAATCATAAATATAAAAATATTATAAAAGTAAATATCTTAAAATCTATTTATAAGAAAAGCTTCAGCGTAAATCACATGAGAAAGAACCTTTGTCGACGCATTTCGAACCAACCAGTGTGGTTCACGTCAGGACAAGTTGAAGAAACAGAACCAGCATAGCATGATAAATAGTCCGAGCAGAAACTCCAACGGCTAGTTTAACGGTTAATTTTGCCCGAAAGACCCTAGTCAAAAAATATATATTTTAATATTATTATTGACTAGGGTCTTTCGGGCAAAATTAACCGTTAAACTAGCCGTTGGAGTTTCTGCTCGGACTATTTATCATGCTATGCTGGTTCTGTTTCTTCAACTTGTCCTGACGATGAACCACACTGGTTGGTTCAAAACGCGTCGACAAAGGTTCTTTCTCATGTGATTTACGCTGAAGCTTTTCTTATAAATATGACTGATCACAGAAGCCTCAATTCTACCATCTTAAAATTTAATTGAACTAATAATTACTTTACTTAATATAAAATATAAAAATATTACATATTGCATAAAATAATTGCAAATATAAAATATCAATATATTATAGAAATAAATTATGGCTTAAAATATAAAAATAATCGTCAATATAAAGGATATTATAAAAACAATAAAAATTTAACTGAACAAAAAAATCTTTCGTGAAAATCACATAGGAGAAAAGCTCGTGACGTGTTTTCGGAACGCAACTAGTGTGGTCATCTTCGAACAAGATGAGGGAACCAAATCTAGGCATCGATAAATAAATGTAGATGAAAATTTACTAAAACAATTAGAAATAAAAGTAGTTGACTCAAATGTTATAATAAATAATATATTAATAATATAATAAACTATTCATAAAAGAAAAATAATAAACTTAGTTTCAAATTATAAATAAATTATTAAACAATGTTATTAATAATAATTATATTATAATAAAATTTAATTATTGTAAAATAATATTATTAATAAATAATAAAATTTATTAATGATTATTATAAAATTAATTTTATTAATAATACAAAGGAATGTCGAGAAACAAAAAATAAAGTCACCAATAAAGAAAAATATTTATTATTATAAATATCATCATTAACAAATAAATAAGAAAACCAATTAAAATAATTAAAAATAAAAAGGAAATATTAGAGAAAAATGTTAGATCATCTTTGCAATAGTGGGAGCTACAAAAAACTTGGTAAGAATCTCTTAAAGAAGATTTCTAAAACATTTGTTCTAGCCATAAAATCTAGTAGCAATGTTAGCTCCCTTTGCAAGAAGCTTATTAAGAATAGCCCTCTCACTCCTAGGATTTATGGTCTTCCAAAGATCCATAAGGAAGGAGGGCCTCTATGCCCCATAGTCAACACCATAGGAGGGCCAACTTATCTTCTCGCTAAATTTTTAGCTAATAAGCTTAAATCTCTTGTTGACCGAACTGAATCCTTTGTCAAAGATTCATCTCTGTTTTTAACGAGTTAAAGGGTATAACACTAGATTCGAATGATAATCTGGTGAGTTTCAATGTGGTCTCTTTATACACTAATATCCCCATAATGAGGCCATTAAAGTCATCAATTGCATTACGGATCGAGGCACTACTTATTTAGTTAAAAATTTTCTCACCTCTACTTTCTTTAGTTTCAAAAGGGAATTTTATGAACAAACCTGTGGTGTTTCCATGGGTTCACCCCTTTCCCCCGTGGTGGCTAAACTTTTCATGGATGACTTTGAATCTAAGGCTTGTCATCAACTCTATTCAAACCCAAGCTTTGCAAAAGGTTTGTGGATGACACTTGTGTCATCTGGTCTCATGGTAAGGAAAAGTTGGAGTTGTTTTTCCACCATCTTAACAATCAATCTAGTTCCATAAAGTTCACTATAGAATGTGAAGTTGATGGTAGCTTGCCTTTTCTCAACGTTCTTATTTTAAAAAGGGATGAGGGTTCTTTCTATCATCAAGTTTTTCAGAAGAAAACTCACACAGGGCAATATATTCATGCTAATTCACATCATTTCCCTTCTCAAAAGCTAGGTGTTCTTGACAAATTAGTCACTCGGGTGTTACGAGTTTATGATGAAAATCACCTCAAAGATGAAAAACACCACCTCCTTAATGTTTTTAATAAGAATGGTTATAGTAGGTCCTAACGTCTTAGAGCTTTCCTTAAGGTTGAAAAAGATCCTAGAAATAAGAATGATCCCAAGGATCGATTTTCTAGAGTACATCTTCTGTTTATTCAAGGGACCATGGATAAAATTGCAAGGATCCTGAAAATGCATAATGTTCCTTCGACATTTAGGACCCTTAGCACTATTTAGAGCCCTCTAAGATCCTATGAACCCCAAAGATGGGAAAGGTGTTTACATCATTCCATGCTCCTATGGGACTCCATCTATTGGTGAAACTGGTCAATCAATAAATCAAAGGATTTATGAGCACGATGTTGACATCAAGCATGGAAGGTCCTGCTCCTTCACTTTGGCAGAACATGTGGAAAAGACAAATCATCACATTTGCATCGAAGAGGCTAGGGTCATTGAAAGGATTGAACATTTTCATCATCGTAAATTTAGGGAGGCCTTGGAAAATGAAAAGAGGGCAATTAATCTAAATAGAGATGATGGTTGGAGTATTAGCAAGTGTTGGATACCTCATCAATCTTCCTAGATTCTCTTTTTTCTTTTTTAGTTTTGACTTTATTATTTAATTTTGATTAGAAGACCTTCCTTTGGTTTAGTCATATTATTAATAAAATTTATTTTAGTAATAATAAATATTATAATAATAAAACTTATTATACTATTAATTATTTATTAATATTATTATTTATAATAATAAAACTTATTATAATATTAATTATTTATTTAATAATATTATTTATAATAAATTTATTTATAAATTTGGAACATCTAAGTTTCACCTTTTCACCTTCCTTAATCAAAACAAAACAATATTAATACTAAATTATTATTTATTTCTTATGATAGAATAGTTTTTATATTATTAATATATTATTTATTAATAATGATTTTTGAGTCAAATTAGTTGTTATATTTCAAGGGTTAGTTAGCCTTTCTCTATATCTATTTATTTCGATGCGTAGATCTAGTTCCTCATCTTGTCGTGAAGATGAACCACATTAGTTGGTTCGAAACGTGTTTGACAAGATTTTCTCCTATATGATTTTCACCAAAAGATTTTTTGTCATACATATTATGGATCACATAAGCATGAATTCAAAAAATCATAATTTAATTAAATTAATTACCATTTCTAAAAGTATTATAACATCATATAAAATACAAAGTAATTAAGAATATAAATTAAAATATATTATGATCAAAGCATTAAAAATGGTTGAAAAGTAAAATTATAATAGAAAAGAGAAGAATACGTATATTTTTATAAGTTAGAATCAAATAAATACTTGGAAATCCATATATTAAAAAAATTATAAATTAGAGCAGATCCAGTGAATGATAATTTTTACTTTAAAATTGAAAGAGCTTATTAAAGCAGATCCAACGAATGTGAATTTATTTAAAGAGCTTATTTCCCCATGATAGACAAGATTTGTTAAGGGTAGGAAAATTTTGAATGCCATTATTACATCTCACGGAATTATTCATTCATTGAGGAGTTCGAAGAAACAATGTATGATGATAAAGCTTCGTATGTCTAAGGCCTATGATTGGATTAGTTGACATTATCCGGCAAGGTTCTTGATCCATTTGGTTTTTCTTAGTATTGGATTTCTTCGGTATGCTCTCTCATATCCTCCCTTTTTTTCTCAATTTTGATTAATTGGTCTCCCTCTCGCACTTTTAATTCGTCATGTGGACTACGAAAAGGCGATGCCCTGTCTCGCTTTTTATTCACATTGGTTATGGAAGGGCTTGGTCACTTCTTTTCAAGCTCTTGTTCTCAAGGAAATATTAAGGGTTTGTAACTTTTTTGTGAAGATCTTCTAGTGACACATCAACAATTCGTTGATGATATTTGTTTATTTGGCCTTCCAACCCTCAGAGAAGTCAAAGAATTCCATTCAATGTTGTTAGCTTTTATGGCAGCTTTAGGTACCCTCATCAATAATGAGAAGACTAGTCTATTATTTTTTAATGTAAAGGGGACCATGCAATGTCATTTAGCATGTATGTTGGAGTTTGGAAGAGCCAATCTTCCATCTAAGTATATGGGGGTACCATTAGTCTTCAATCAAAAAATATTTCTTGCTAGTGGGAACTTCTTCAAAAACTTTCCAAGAGGATCAATAATTAGACATTTTGAACCTTGAGTTTAGCAAAGCGATTGATTTTAACCATGTTTGTTTTGCAGGCTATTCCAATTTATCAAATGTTTGCTATGTTGATACCAAAAGTCTTTTGTTGTAAGATTTGGTCAATATGGTGAGATTTCCTTTGGACAGGTTTTAATAAGGCCAAGATATGGTCTTTAGTGGCTTGGGAAACACTAGTGAAGCCCAATTTGTCTTGGGGGTTGGGTTTACATGATCATGAAATGTTAAGCTCTGCTTTTGGAGCAAAGTTATGGTGGAGGTGGGTGACAAGAGGAAATGAACTATAGTAGAGAATATGGCTAAGGAAATATCCACCTCTTATGTCACAAGAGATGGTCTTTAGTGGCTTGGGGAACACTGGTGAAGCCCAATTTGTCTTGGGGTTTGGGTTTACATGATCCTTAAATGTTAAGTTTTACTTTTGGAATGAAGTTGTGGTGGAGGTGGGTGACAGGAGGTAATGAAGTATGGAAGAGAATTTGGTTGAGGAGATAACCACCTATTATGTCATAAGAGGAAATACTTACATATGATTTGACTATTGTAGGTTCAAGTTTATGGATGTGAGCACAGGAAAACAGGGTTGTAATGAGGAAGCATGCTTTTTGGGAAATCAGGAAAGGTGATTTAGCTTTGTTTTGGAAAGAAGCATGGCAACAATTACTTTGTCTAAATGAAAAATCAAACCTTATTAATTTGAATCTCTTCACAACAAAGTGGGTGCAGTGCAAGTTAATGATTATTGGAAGCCAGAGATGGATTCTATGTTTTTGAGGAGATGGAATGGTAAGGAGGATTGGTCATGCTCTTCACAGGACTTGCCTTGGGAATTTTTTCAATAGGAATTGGGGGAATGGAGGATTAGATTCCCTCAAAGTAGTGTTTTAGTGAGATGGGGTATGTGCCCAATAGGTTATTTTACTCTAAAATAAGCTTATGTGATTATTGCGGGTCATTTGATTATGGAAAAGGATGTCATCTAGAGAAAGATATGGTCTGGAGTCCATTGGCCAAAAATTACTCTTTTTCTTTGGTTGATCGAAACGCATAGGTTTCTTACTTGGGATTGTATAAGAAGGAAAGGTTATGAAGGACCATCTCTCTGTTTTTTCTGTTTTTTGGCTAATGAGAATACATATCACCTCTTTATTTTGTGTGTTTTTGTGGAGGAGGTATATTGTGTCCTTACTTTCATATTTGGAATTGACATTCATAATCAGGAGAATTTAGTCACTTTGTTTGATCAAGGGAATTATTTGATGTTCATGAACCCTTTAGTTAACATGGCTTAGATTCTAGCGAAAGGCTTTATCCTCTGGAATTTGTCGAAGGAAAGGAATAATATATTTTTTAGAGAAAAGAGAAGAATAGGAAAAGTTATTAGAGAGACAGTTCTTTCAAATATCAAAGATCCCCTTCTTGTTCTCTCATGGTCAAGTAAAGATTGGAAGGTTGATGGTGTAGAGGTAGAGATTATGCATAAATTGAACCTAGATAATAGGATAATCACTCTCAAAGAAAAATCGTGCTTGGATTCAAATATCTCTTTGAAAGATTCTTTCGCTCCTCCTCCAAGGGACTTTATTAAATTTAAATTCGATGGAGCATCTAAAGGTAATCCTAGAATAGTTGGTTTTGGAGGGATATTCAATGATTGTAACTCATTTACTTTAGGAGTCTTTACTTAGAGTTGTGGGGTTGCGAGTAACAATCTAGTAGAGTTCATGGCAATTAAGAAAGGTATTCAAATTATTATTAGTCGGGGGTTTCAATTGTTGTAGATCAATGGAGATTTACAAATTGTGATCTAGTGTGTTCAAAAGCTTCTGAATGGACAACCTACAAGGAATATAGTGAAGAGTTGGAGGTTGGAAGGGATAGTATAAATTATCAATAGTTTGCTTAGCAATCTGGAATATGTAGTTGTTCAACACACTAGGAGAGAATACAATAAGGTTGTGGATTATTTGGCTAATATGCGTTGTCATTTTAGAGATCTAGATTTGGATGAGCCTTTACCTCTTACCAGATTAGAGGGTGAATTTGAGGATATCCAAAGTTTGTTGAAGGCAGATGGAATTAAACCTGATGAGGGTGTTAATATGGTTGTTACGGTTGCATTGGAGAGGGCACCACAAGCACACTTTGAACTATACTGTGCGTGTTTCCGGGGACCAAACTAAGCAGCGAAAACCCGAGCCTCTCGGACGCTCACATAAACACTCTGTGCCAATGTCTAAGGCTCCTTAGACGATGTTAGGACCACTGTGTGCCAATGCCCAGGGACTAAAATGCCCAGTTTTGTGCCATCATCTAGGAATTAGAAAACCCTTGTTCAGTGTGAGCTTCACCCCTGAGATTTCAGACCCTTGCGCGAACTTTCATCCATCATACATGTGCGAACCAAGACAATAAGAGAAGAGAGGATGGCTTGATCAGTGTGTCCAGATGAGCTTCAAGTCTCTTCTATTTATAGGCTTTCATGAGGGTCCACTTTAGTTTGAGGCCAACCTTTCCAATTTAATATGTGCTTAGGGCTGACCTGTCCAATTTAACATGTGCTTAGGGCTGACCTAACCCAATATACATGAGTGAATAAATAAATTCAAATTTTAACTTTCGCTTATCCAAATAAGGTCATATTTAGGTCGATTTTGGTCCTCTCGAAAAGAGGAATCTAATGCAATCATCATCTCGATCATCTGATCTATCCAAGGTGTAATTTGGCAGCAGTTTAAAAATTAACACCCATAATATATGAAAGTATACTATTGATGGAATGTATTTTATCATTTTTCGTTCTCTTTTGATGATATTTTCCAGATATTTTTCCTTAAACATTGAGCCTTTAACTAAATACTGCAATACAAGGAGAAAGTATCCCAGGACTGTGAGCTCTTTCACCTTCTTTTCTTTGATATTCAAGAGACCTTTACAAAGACCATGAATCTCTACATGATTATTTGTCATATGACCAAGTCCCCATGAATACCTTAACACTTTGTCATGATTGGGGCCATAAAGAGCCCCTCCTCCTCCTACGACTCATGGATTTCATTTGGATGGCCCATCAAAATAGCGAATCCATCCTTGTCTACTATTCTTCCAAGTTATGAATTCTAACTTTGTCATTTTAATCTTCCAACATTCTCCCATCCTTTATAGATTCAAACCAGTAATTTGTGGGTTGTTATCCATACCTACCAATTTAGTGAGCCATACTTGCTCTAACTGATCCAAATTTGTTATAGGGGAGCTACGATCTCGCTTTTGAGCTTCAAATTTGACACACAATGATAATGCTTTAATTGCATTGCTTTTGGGGGGAGCAACCTTGTTATTAAAGATTGCATTATTCTTGGCAAGCTAAAATTTCTAGCATACAAACTTTGAGAGGGCTTCCCAATACATTTGGGAAGAGGTTTTTTCCTTTGTTATTTTTTCCTAAGAGGAGAAGACTTCTTACGGAGCAGAAGGGCATTTGACCTTGTTGTGGAGAAGCAAGGTTGGCTCCATCCATACCTTTTTTTATACTCACATTCCAAAAAAATATGAGAGATATCTACCATTTGCTTCTTATAGAGAGAGCATCTTGAGAGGCCATGTATGCCTCTCTTTCCTAGGTTCTCAGTTGTCAAGATGTTCTCATGTTCAAGGAGTCTACTAATGGAATTCACTTTTGGATTAGCATTATTCTTCCATATTTTTCCATATGTTGAGATATGGAGGCACATTGAATTGAAAGAGAAAAGTCGCATAACCTTCCTTGACTAAATAATCTAAAGTATTCCAATTGATTCGATCTTCATTCTTATTTCTCAAAGGCACACAACCTATCAGTCATTCACAAAGCTTGGAAACCAAGTGCTCGATATTCGGTGGAACATTCCTTGAGTTCTAATTCAGCCAATTTCCATCTTCGTCCCAATTGGAGATTGTAGAATTGAGGCTTATGTGATCCATCATAGTTATAAGAAGAATTTCGGCGTAAATCACATATAGAAAAACCTTTGCCGACGCGTTTCGAACCAACCAGTGTGGTTCATCATCAGGACAAGTTGAAGAAACAGATCCAACTTTGCATGCTAAATAGTAAGAGCAGAGCTTCCAACAGCTATCTTTCCCAACGGCTAATTTTGACTTAGGGCTAGAGTCAAAAAGTCATCCTTATAATTTAAAGGAAGTTAGTTATCATCGTGACCAAACATTAGTATATATAAAATGAAATAATTTTAGAAGGTGTTTAAGTTAAAAGTTAGTCTATAAATTAATATTGTTACCATTTCCTAGCTTCCAATACAACCCTTAGCGAGTGAGGGGGTGTGCTGAAACAAATAATTTTCAAATCGAAACATCGTTTCATTATTAGGATGGATCTCAAGCTTTGAGTTCTTTCTCTTTTAACATATTTTGCCTTCAAGTTTGTTTTCCACTAGTTATTTACTGGGTGACAAATCTCCAAACTAGTTTTTTTATTATTACCTTATTAATTAGTAATTGATCCCATATTCCCAAAGCCCCATGTTTTTAGGGGCCTTCACTAAAGCCCATTTAAACAAATGGATTTTTTTTGGAGCTTTCCTTACCACCTTCCCATAGGAATTTGTAGGTTTTTTTTTGCTAAAATGAAAGGATGCTCTGTGGAGCAAGGAGAATTGAGATTTAGTATTAAGCCAAAGCAGAGAGAGTTGCCTTGATAAGAACAACAGACCCAACAAGGTTGATCCATAAAGATTCCCAAGAGGCAAATTTCCATTTAAATTTTGATAGGACTCCTTCCCATGCTTGAGATGAATGCGGTTTCAAGGAGATTGGGATTCCTAGATATTCAAATTCCTTCCATGACTCAACTATTTGAAAATTTCCCAATTTTTCTTTAATTCCATGTATAAATATGATATTTCCCTGAGCTTGTTTGGACTCTAGAGGCTTCAAGAAAGGAATCCATTTTTTTTAAACCTATTAGTTATTATTGTGGAGGCACCCCCAAACAAGAGGGTGTTATCAACAAATTGAGGGTGATTGATGCTTTTGATACCTCTAGCACATCTTATTCGTGGAAGGCTCACACATCTCCTTTCACATTCCAATCTTCTAGCATAAAAATTTCGGGAGGGCTTCCCAATACATTCTGAGAAGATGTTTTTTGCCTTTGTAATTTTTGCCTAAGAGGAGAAGACTTCTTACAGAGCAGAAGGCCATTTAACCCTCTTGTGGAGAGGCAAGGTTGGCTCCATCCATACATTTTTTTATACTCACATTCCAAAAAATTATGAGAGATATCTACCACTTACTTCTTACAAAGAGAACATCTTGAGAGGACATGGATGCCTCTCTTTTTTAGGTTCTCAGCTGTCAAGATATTCTCATGTTCAAGGAGCCTAATAATGTAATTCACCTTTGGATTAGCATTATTCTTACATATTTTTTCATATATTAAGATTTGGAGACACATTGAATTGAAAGAGAAAAGTTTTTTTTTTTTGTAAATAAGATATTATGTATTATTGAAAAAACTTGAAGATTACATTCTCTGGGTTATGTGGGGGGAGAGCCTAACACAAGGACCAATAGAAAAGCTTGATGTGGCCTTAGTATTATCTTTTTTACATAGCAACCATGGCAAAAATGGGTTTTGTGTTCTTTGATGGAAACAGAGGAGAACCCTTTTTACAACATCCTAAAAAAGAAGAGTATTACTTATAATCGAAGCGAGCATACTAGGCCAGAGTCTAATATTTCTGAGACTAAAAAGTCCGCAACAGTCAGACCTCCGTAGAGGAAAAGAGACAAAAGAGAGTTGGCCGAATTCATTCTTGGTTGGTGGTCACCAGATCATCGTCCAAGCTAATGTGGGTCTCCTGGGCGCTCCCCTCTTGCTACGCGATGGAGTTCGAGCGACTGGTGAAGGCTCTTACGAGCTCTTTCTTGATGCTTGGGGTGCCTTCAACTGCAAAATGGACCTTCATCGTCGACTTCCTCCTGATGACCGTATATTGCGATGAATCCTGTTATATACCTAGGGAGGATAATATGGGGTACCGAGGGAGGTACCCAAGGTAATAATGTAATAATGGGATGGGCCATAGTAATAAATAAGGTGGTTAACCCATGTCATGTAAGGGACCACAAGTAGTTAATAATAATGTAAGGGGCCCATGGTATTAGTTGATGGTATGAGGAAACCATGGTAATGATGCATGGTATTGTATGTATGAGGCCTATATAGAGGCTAGAGACTCCACAAGGAGGGTCATGAAGAGAAGTATTCTTGTATGAACAGGCTTATGGCTTGTGGAGTATTCTCCTTCCTTAAGCAGTGAATGTATGCTGTTGCCCTACCTTGAGGGTTTGATATCAATAAAGAATCATTTCTATCTATTTTGATCTTGTTATTATTGGGTTATTTGTATTCTCATATCTTTTTAGGTTAGATCTACAACAAGTGGTATCATATCTATATGAAACTGGTTTAGATCTACAACAAGTGGTATCAGAGCTATATGAAATTGGTTTAGATCTACAACAAGTGGTATCAGAGCTATATGAAACTGGTTTAGATCTACAACAAGTGGTATCAGAGCCACAACAAGTGGTATCAAAGCACTTTCTTGGGCACAAAAGTGGAGAATTTTTTTTTTACTTTTTGCAGGAATTCAAGGGCAGCGAGTTTGCAGATCAAATCTGTACATTTTGGTGCAAGATCTGCAAAATCTAACTGCATATCTGGATTCTATGTGAAAAAATACCCGATTTCAAAAAAAAAAAAATCGGTTGAATCAGAGTCCGGATGAAGGAGATATCGCTGATTTAAAAATCAGTGAGGTTGCAGATAATTTTTCAGGGCAGCGAGTTTGCAGTGCAGATCTAGACGTCCTGGTGCAAGATCTACAAAATCTAATTGTAGATCTAGATTCTTTGTGGAAAAATACCCAAATTCAAAAAAAAAATCAGTTGAATCGGAGTCCAGATGAGGGAGATATAGCTTATTTAAAATCAGCTCTTTTTTCAGAAATTTTGGGTGACGGTAGGAGAGTAGCAGCGCAGATCTAAAATTCCAGTGTCTGAATCAGGATTTCTATCACATGGGCAGATGCAGAATGGTTGTTTCATTTCCAAAAACAAGTTATAATAGAGATTCTGAGCAATATTGACGAAACTGTGACAATTTCAAATTTTCGCCAAGTTTTTTTCAAAACCCTCTTCATGGCGAGTCACGGTTTTACAGGAAAAGATAATGGTCTTACTATTGAAGAATGCATAAAAAAATCGAAATAATTATGGAAAAACAATTGGAAATATTTGGCATTGGGTCATTTTGAAGATGAGGCAGCCACATGGTGGGGATTACTTAACCAAAAGAAGTGTCTCAACCTGCCCGATGAAGAATTTGAGAAATTACTTTTAGACAGATGGTCTCATGCCAGAAAACAAGATAAGGAGAAACATGTGGGTCTAATTCCTACTGGTATATCCTTATTACAGGTTCATGGGTTGATTCAGAAGGAGAAGATCGCTGTGTCTATAAATCCTAGTTGCCAACATAATTTTATCAATGTTAATTTGGCAAAAAAATTGCAAGTCCCAACAAAACACATTGAAAATACACAAGTGGATGATGAGGATGTTCAAGTGTACAAGGATTTGAAGATTTCTATGGATAAATATGTGTTGCATGGTGATTTTTATGCTTCAGAGGTGGATACTATGGATGTTGTTTTGGGATATCCTTGGATGGAATCCGTGGGTATTATCAATATTAATGTACAGAAGAAATTCCTGAAGCTCTGGTATAAAAAGAAGAAAATTACATTACAAGATATTTCCATTAATAAACCGGTAGAGTCCAAGGAGGCTGAAGTAGAAAAGGTTACAAGTGTTGATACATCAGAGGAGGACTCAGTGGTTGAAGTAATATTGAAAAAGAAGACACCACAACAGGCAGCACAGCAGGGTGAAATCAAGCAAAAGCCATTATGGGTTAAAACTTCAACATATCATCACCCACATCACCCCACAAGACAACCATCAAGATGGAAACCAAGTAGTCACATGACGGATACAAAGGAGAGACGATCCACCTACTACACATCAACACAGAAGAGCTGCCACGGTAACTTCATTCAAGGCGAGCGGGCACGCGAGATCGAGGGTTCACCTTTGTTTGGTGGTAGATGCATGTGCATGTATCAGTGACTACTCTTTGAGTAGATCTTTATTGTGTTCTTCCCATGTTTCGAGGATGAACATGCTAAGGGTGGAAGTTATTTACCTGGGGGGATAATTGTGGTCCGAGGGAGGTACCCAAGGTAATAATGTAATAATGGATGGGCCATAGTAATAAATAAGGTGGTTAACCCATGTCATGTAAGGGACCACAAGTAGTTAATAATAATGTAAGGGGCCCATGGTATTAGTTGATGGTATGAGGAAACCATGGTAATGATGCATGGTATTGTATGTATGAGGCCTATATAGAGGCTAGAGACTCCACATGGAGGGTCATGAAGAGAAGTATTCTTGTATGAATGGGTTGTGGAGTGTTCTCCTTCCTTAAGGAATGAATGTATGGTGTTGCCCTACCATAAGGGTTTGATAATAAAGAAGCATTTTTATCTTATTTCTTGGGTTTATTTGCATAATCTTATATTTTCATATCAGATCTATAATATTCTGGGTTATATATACAACAAATCCCGAGTTATGAACCGATAGTGGTGAATGGCTTCAACGTAAATGACAAACTTCTCAGCAAAGTTGTCAATCTTTGTTTCAAGTACCTTGGTGTGCTCCTCATGCTCCTGCATTGCAAGACCTGTGATGGTTTTCAACTGCCACCATGTTTCTATGGTTCACAGATAGAGGTTCTTATGCACTCTAGTGAGGTCAGGAATAGGGATCTAGGCGAAGTCGGTGTCAACTTCCTCAGTCGTGACCTCTCTGCAAAGAAAATTTGCTTGGGCTTCCAAATTGTTTATCCGCTGTTGAGTTTCCAAATTAACTGTTGCTGCATAGCACAGAGTTGTGCGGCTCGCGTAGGTCTCCACACGGATGGTGGGTAGCGAACCCAGAGAATTCCATCGGGAATTTAAGCGACTGCGCCCTCCTCCCCGACTGGAGCGAGGGACAGAGCTATTCTTCAAAGCCATGAGAAAAACAGAGAGCCTAGGAGCGAGGAGGAAAGAAAGCAGAGGAGAAGATGAGGGGGAGAAAGGGGAGGGGGATATATATAGAGGTCATGGGATGAAGAGAGGCATGGGGCAGGGAAGAGGGGTGGGAAGGGGAAGCATGCGAAGAACGGATTCAAGGTGGTGGAGGAAGAGCCAAGCATAAAGGATGTGACGAGGATGCGGTGTCCACACAAGGGAGAAGGGAGGTGGCAGTAAGGGCCATGACATTTGGCAAGCCAAGGATGGGTTTGGGCATGTGCGCCACTATGATGACATTCCTCCTACACTTGGAATCGACCTTGAAATGATGAAGGGTACGCGAACAATTATTGTTCGGTAGATTGGGTATCTTTGTCATTAATGGATGCGTAGTGTTGACGGAGGTCACTGTCCTCTAGATCCTTCCATGCTCTGGAGTTGAACCAAAGGGTCCTATTTGTACTCTCATTTGCAAGTCTGTCCGCGAGCTTGTTACCACTCCTTCTGATGGCCTGAAAGTAGAGGCCTGCTATTTTGTCTATTCTGTGTTTGACCCGCTGTATAATTTTGTTTAGTCACCAGTTGTCAAAGACTTTTCCCACATCGATGCCCTGTTGTAACTTTTTGCCTATCTAGGTGGCCAGCGTGGAATATCCTTCCACGATCAAAGGACCGAGCTCTAAACTGTGCGCAATGGTGATACCATTTTCCAGAGCGTGAAGTTCAACAACATTGTTTGTGGTTGAACCTATGTTTCCCTCATATATCCAAATTATTTCACCTTTTGAGTTCCTGAAGACCCCTCCAAAACTTGCTTGGCCTAGATTACCTTTTGTTGCGTTATCGTAGTTTAGCTTTAAGGTGCCCAACTTTGGTGGCCTCCAGACGTATTTTTGATTGTCATGCCTGGACAAGGAGGAGACTTCATTAACCTTCATCTGAAGAAGTCCCAACATTAAGAGAATTCTGGCTTCGGAGTTGGTGAGAGGGGCTTTGGAAGTATGAGTGGACAAAGAAGTCACAGTTTCTCGGATTGCTCTTTTGATCTTCGATAATATAATTTCCTCCTGAGTGGAGATGCCTCGGAAGATTCTTGCATTGTGCTTCTTCCATAGTGCCCAACAAACCAGACTAGGAATTAGATTCCATGCATGATTAACCAATGGATGTGAGGAGAATGATGATCTCTAGTTCGCGATGGTGTTCTGTATGGAGGAGGGATCCCTATCTGAGCTATTGAATACCAGTAATATCCAGTCCCAAAATTTGGATGCGTATGGGCATTCATTTAGAAGGTGATGGGAGTTTCCTCTTCTTACTAGCAAAGATGGCATTTGGAGGGACCGATGAAGCCTTTTATCCTTAAGTTGTCCCGCGTTAAGATCTTCATGTGCATCACTAGCCATAAAAAGATAGATATTTTAGGCCAATGCTTCCTATCCCAGATGGAATTCCATTTCGAGTCTAGTGCAGTTGATCCAGCTTGGAAATGTCTCTATAGGCTTCTTTTAAATTGAAAGGACCTATTGAATTTTTTCCCCATCTAATTTTTCCCTCAACAGAGTCAAGGAGGATTTGTCTTTTTTGAAGTTGTGAAGAAAAATCTGACCAGGCTTGAGGATTATTATGGGGAGCTCATTCCTTTTGATCCAACCAGATTCTCCATCTGTCCTCTTCCTCACTCGGTTTCCAATACTGGCTTACTTTAGTCTTCCCTCTGTTTTGCACGTCGGTCTTGATTTGATGGTATTGATCTTGATCCAATTCTGACCTTTGTTGCCAAACGTCTTCCCAAAAGAGGGCCTTGTTTCCATTGCCAATCTCCCAGAAACTATGCTTTTGAATGATATCCCTGTTCTCCCATGCTTGATTCCAAATAACTGATCCTTTGATATTTCCATTTAGCCATTTACTCATGCAAAAGAGAAGGGGTGTACTTAGCTTTCCATAGGATTCCCCAATGGGAGTTTGGATTTGTAATCCATCTCCATAAGGTTTTGGCACCCAGGGCCTTCCCTATAAGGTATATGTCTCTTAGACCAAGGCTTCCATCTTTTTTAGGCTTGCAATTTTTTTCCCATGCAACCAGAGCCCATTTTTGCTTAACCGCTGCACCTCTCCATAAGAAATTCCTCTGCAGGTTCCTGATTTTGTTTGAGATCACTTTGGGGGCAATCAAAGTTGAATACAAGTAGAGCAGGATGGACTGAAGAACATATTTAACAAGGACAAGATGGCCTGCCAGATTGAGGGATTTGAAGGTCCAATTGGCAATTCTTTTCTCCAACTTATTGATCAGGTTTTCCCAAGTAGCCCTAGAGAGTGGCCTATCTGTCAGGGAAACCCCTGGGTAGTTGGAGGGGAGGGTGTTGGTGGGGAAGTCTAGAAGTTTGACGATGTTTCTACAGATCGATATCGAGGTGTTAAAGAAGAAAAACTTGGATTTTTCAGCGTTGATAGTGGTACGAGAGGCCGCATAGAAGTATAACAGAATGGACTTAAAAGAGGATGTTTCACTAATTGTTGGGAGCCCTAATAGAAGGGTGTCATCCATGAATTGATGGTGCGTGGAGGGGGGGGTAGAGGCATAAGGCTAGAGGCCTGAGAGCTTCTTAGAATGCAAAGCAACAAAAATAGAGCGGCTAAGCCCTTTGGCCATGATGACAAAGAGGAAGGGAGAGATAGGATTGATGGGTTGTGAAGGGAAACCATTCACGAGGATGGAGAAAAATGCTCCTGACACCATTGCCATGATACATTTGATGTTGTCTTTGTGGAACCCAAATGCTTCCATAACTTGTCTTATATACTCCCATCTAATTTTTTCAAAGGCTTTGGACATGTCCAATTGAATCATCATACCAGGTTTTTTTTTAGTTTTGAGAGAGTGGATGAACTCATGAGAAAAGATGATATTATCCAAGATTTGCCTACCTTCCACGTAGCCAGATTGGTGATGGGAGATAAGGAGAGGCAGGATGGATGTTATTCGATTTGTGAGGACTTTAGAGATGATTTTGTAAATGACATTACAGAGGGCTATAGGCCTAAATTTGTCCGCGGAGTCAACGAACTTGCCTTTGGGAATCAAGGTAAGTAAAGTGGAGTTCAAGGCTTTTAGGACATACTTCTGAATGCAGGACTCTTCCAAAAGGGCATGGACTTCTAGTTTGAGGATGGGCCAACAAGATTTGTAGAAGTCAATGGTGAAACTGTCCGGACCAAGGGCTTTGCCATTAGACATTCCCATTATCACATCTTCTACTTCCTGGAGGGACACTTTTCTTAGGAGCATTCTGTTATGATCTTCAGTGAGGATTCTGGGGATATGGTTGGTGATCTTTTTAATTTCTTGAACTTGGTCACTCCTTGGCTCTTTGAGAAGAGAGCTGAAGTAATGAGTGAGCTCAAATTCCAACTCCTCTTGAGAGTGAATGAGATGTCCCTCTCGGTTCTTCAGAGCCAAAATTCTATTGTTCCTCTTATGTTGTATCATTGATTTATGGAAAAAAAGCAGTATTCTTTTCCCCACATTTTAGCCAATTGATTCTAGATTTTTTGTTGCCACAACTTCTCTTCTTGGATGGATCTTTCCTCCCAGCTTTGTTGTAATCTTTGTTCCTCTTGCTTTCTGCTTTCCATGAGCCATTCTTCAATTATATTTCATTGGCGGAGTTCCAATTTGTTCTCCAATCTTTTGTATTTTATTTTTGATGTTACTGAATGATTCTCTATTCCATTTTCTTATTTCCTCTTTGATATATTTTAGCTTTTGTTGGAGTTTTTACATTTTGTTGCCTAATTTGGTGGGAGGATTTGACCACCATTGTTTCATTTTTTCCATGAAGTCCCGGTGGTCCAAACAGAAGGCTTTGAATCTAAAAGGTTTATTTTTTTGGCCGTTGGAAATTTCAATCATGAGAGAGATAGGCCAATGATCTAAGCCTGCTTGCGGGAGGATTCTCGCCTCTATTTCCCAAGAGGTGAGATAAGTTGCCTCTATAAAAGGAAGTAGTCTAACCATGAGGCTATTTAATGGTATCCTCATCTTCTTTTATTCCAAGTAAAAATGCCATTGCTGGTAGGTATGTCTATGAGGTTGAGGTTTTCTATGGTAGTAAGGAAAGCCTTAGAGTCCTTATCAAGCTTCCAAATACCACCTCTCTTCTCAACCAGATTAGTTATCATATTAAAGTCACCTGCTATGATTTTGAAAGGAAGGTTTATAGGATGAATGAGGTTGGAGATGCATTGGAGCATTTTAATTCGGTCTATAACCTTGTGCAGGGCGTAGACATTTGTTATGTTGATACTCTCATTGGTTCCAATGATTCTCCAAACCACTATTATGGAATGATGAGTGGCCAAGGAGGATATGAGGTCGAACTGTGAGTCTTTCCATAGGGTCATTATTCCTCCCGACGAACCTATTGCCAAGTTGGCTAAGAAGCTGTAAGGCTTGAAAGAAGAGTTGAGAAGGAGAGGGGGGAGTACTAACTCGAGTTTGGTTTCTTGAAGTAGAAGTATATATGGATTATCATACATAATTCTATTTTTCAAGATTCGTTTCTTCTTAGGACTGTTTAGTCCTCTAATATTCCAAGAATTGCAATTTATTGACATGGAGAGGGATTAAGGGCCAAAGCTTTTACCTTTCCTTGATTGATTAGCTTAGCTCCCAATTCTTGGAGGAGCTGACTGGTGGTCTTTTTGCCTCTTTTTCGGCTTGGACCTTTGAGGTTAAGTCCTCCTACTGGAACATTTGCTAAGATGCCCTTTGATGCCATACTTTCTTGAATGGGGTGGAGTGCTCTGAGTTTTAAATCTTCTTGGGGGAGATAAGCACCTTCAAATTTTTGTAGCTGGTGTTCTAGTATGGATTTAATTCAATTTAATTTCCATGCCTTTGTAATTGTTGCTAAATATACCCCTTCCAAAGTTTCTTCTATGGCACTTTCCTCTGGTGTTTCTTTGGTTGCTATTTTCTCCATTTATGTATCCTCTAGTGAGTGCTCCTTCCCTCTATTCGTATAGATTGTGTCCCTATCTTCATATTCTCTATCTGCTTGGTTCAATCCCTCTTCTCTTGCTTCATCTCCTGTCAGGTAGTTGGGATCCATTTGCTCCTGAGTGATGTCCAGTGCCTTGAACTGGTTTTGACTTGCCTCTTTGTATTGATGCTTCTTGGGGATCGCCTTTTTCCTATTGTTCTTGTTCCTGGAGATGACTTAGTGAAGCCTTCACTGTCCTTTTTTTTGCTTTCCTACTCTAGATATTGAGGGGTTTTGTTAAGAGGGCAGTCTTCGAAAAGATGCTCGTGCTTGTGGCACTTCCTGCATTTGAAGGGGATATGTTCGTAGTCTATACTTTGAATCCAGACTTCATCCCTGAATATTAATTTGATTGCTTCTAGAAGGGCTCCATAGACATCAATGTATACACAGATACAGACATAGGAAACGTAGTGTCCAGTTGTGGTACCTTCATACATTTTGATATACTCCCCCAGCTTGTCTCCTATACCTTTTAAGACCAAAGGAGCCTAGTAATCAATTGGTAAGGAGTAAAGGCGAACCCAGACTGGAACTCTTGTGAAATCCTCCTTTTCTGGTGTGAAGTTGTCCTTCCAAAATCTCATGTATAATCCGACTGAGTAGTAGAAATAGTGTCCTACTTCAAATATTCTATCTCTATCTTCTAGGAGGTCAAAGATGACTGTGAAGAATCCTTTGGATCCCAACTAAAATCTTATTTATCCTTTGGGT
Source organism: Pinus taeda (assembly GCA_000404065.3). NCBI lineage: Eukaryota > Viridiplantae > Streptophyta > Pinopsida > Pinales > Pinaceae > Pinus > Pinus taeda. Next base: position 6,189 of record APFE031457249.1, on the reverse strand, counting down.
GCCCATTTGCTTTGAATCCACCAGTTCAAAGCTCTTTCAATTGGCCAAATGCTCATAAACTTGCATATTACTACATGTTCTTGCATGCATTCTCTGTAGACTGCTACTTTTAGGTCCTGGATAATTGAAAGAGCAAAGTTTCATAACCTTCCTTGACTAAATAATCTAAAGCATTCCAACTGATTCAATCTTCATCCTTATTTCTCAAAGGCACACGACCTATCAGTCATTCATAGAGATTAGAAACCAAGTGCTCGAGATTCAGTGGAACATTCCTTGTGCTCGAGATTCAGTGGAACATTCCTTAAGTTCTAATTCATCCCATTTCCGTATTCGTCCCAATTGGAGATGTCAACCAATGTAAATTTCCTTTCAGCACAAAAATATTTTTGCATGGGAAGGAATTCAAGAATTTTCTCAAGAGGCCACTCGTCCATAATCTTATCAAACTATAGATTAATATTGTTACCATTTCCTAGCTTCCAATACAACCCTTAGTGAGTGAGGGGGTGTGCTGAAACAAATAATTTCCAGATCGAAACATCCTTTCATTATTAGAACGGATCTCAAGCATTGAGTTCTTTCTCCCTTAACATATTTTGCCTTCAAGTTTACTTTCCACTAGTTATTTATTGGGTGACAAATCTCCAAACTAGTTTTGTTCCTATTACATTATTCATTAGTAATTGATCCCATATTCCCAAAGCCCCATGTTTTTTAGGGGCCTTCACTAAAGTCCACTTAAGCAAATGGATTTTTTTTTAGCTTTCCTTACCACCTTCCCATAAGAATTTGTAGGTTTTTTTTGCTAAAATAAAAGGATTCTTTGTGGGGCAAGTAGAATTGAGATTTAGTATTAAGCCAAATCAGAGAGAGTTGCCTTGATAAGAAAAACACACCCAGCAAGGTTGATCCATCAAGCTTCCCAAGAGGCAAATTTCCCTTTAAATTTTGATAGGAATCCTTCCCGTGCCTGAGATGAATGTGATTTCAAAGATATTGGGATACCTAGATATTCAAATTCCTTCCATGATTCAACTATTTGAAAATTTCCCAATTTTTATTTAATTCCATGAATAAATATGAGATTTCCTTGAGCTTGTTTGGCTTCCAGAGACTTCAAGAAAGGAATCCATTTTTTTTTAAAACCTACTAGTTATTATTGTGGAGGCATCCCCCAACAACAGTGTGTTATCAACAAATTGAGGGTGATTGATGATTTTGATACCTCTGGAAAATCTAATTCGCGGAAGGCTCACACATCTCCTTTCACATTCCAACCTTGTAGCATACAAATTTCGGGAGGGCTTCGCAATACATTTTGAGAAGAGGTTTTTGCCTTTGTAATTTTTGCCTAAGAGGAGAAGGCTTCCTACAGAGCAGAAGGCCATTTGATCCCCTTGTGGAAAGGTGAGGTTGGCTCCATCCATACATTTTTTTTTATACTTGCATTCCAAAAAAATATGAGAGATATCTACCACTTGATTCTTACAGAGAGCATCTTGAGAGGCCATGGATGCCTCTCTTTTTTAGGTTCTCAGTTGTCAAGATATTCTCATGTTCAAGGAGCCTACTAATGGAATTCACCTTTGGATTAGCATTATTCTTCCATATTTTTCCATATGTTGAGATTTGGAGGCACATGGAATTGAAAGAGCAAAGTTGCATAACCTTGCTTGACTAAATAATCTAAAGCATTCCAACTGATTCGATCTTCAAACTTATTTTTTAAAGGCACACAACTTATCAGTCATTCACAAAGCTTGGAAACCAAGTGCTCGAGATGATATAGATCTTGGGGGGAGCCCCCCAAGATCTAAAAGATTGAAATGGATTTTGGGGGAGAAGTCCCCAAGATCTGAAAAATTGAAATGTCGGAAGAAAAAGAGGAGAATGCCCAATAAACAAAACCACAGATTTTTATTAAAATGAAGAATAATTATAAAAGCTACATTGTGGTGGACAAAATGTCCTTTTACAAAATCCAACTTGTTACTTATAGTATTGTTTAGTTACAATAGCACGGGTAAATTCCATGGGTGAATGAATACCACGGGTGGATGTCACAATACCATGGGAAAATACCATGGGTGAATGAATACCATGGGTAAATTCCATGGGTGGATGAATACCATGGGTTGATGCCATTTTCCATTCAGATCATTCCTCCCTCCTTAAGAATCAATGGTCCCCATTGTATGAAGTTCCCTCCTCCGAAGCTTTTTTTGAATATGAAGAGCCACTGAAGAGAAGGGTTTTATGTGGTTAACCCATAACCATGATGAACGAAGATTCGAGGATAGAGATACCATGTAATGCTTGTAACCAACTGTGATATTGACAATGTGCGGCCTAGCAAATGGACTTCGATGAAGTGTGGGTTTGTGGATGACCCATAACCATGATGAACAAAGATCCGAGGATAGAGATACCCTGTAATGCTTGTGACTAACTATGATACTGACAGTGTGCGGCCTAGCAAATGGACTTCGATGAAGTGTGGGTTTGTGGATGACCCATAACCATGACAAGCGAAGATTCGAGGATAGAGATACCCTGTAATGCTTGTGACCAACTGTGATACTAACAATGTGCGGCCTAGCAAATGGACTTCGATGACAAGGATTTTGTGCAGTTAACCCATAACCGTGATGTTGGTTGTTGATGAAGTAGCAGGTGCTTACAGAGCCTGGGGTGGGAGGGCACATATCGAAAGAACCCAAGCCGAATGCTACTATGCTGAAACTAATGAATGTGAAGCAGGTGCCTACCAAAGCGAGGTGGGAGGGCACATCTCCAAAGGGAACCCGCTCTACATACTGCTCCAGAATTAAAATGGACATAACTCGTTCAATATAACTGAGAATATTTATTATAACCTATTTTTTGAAATAGAAGGACCATTTTGCATCTTCCCATGTGTTGGAAATCCTTATCTGGACACTCTAGAATCTCGGATTCACGCTACAACTTTTCCATCGTCGCAAAAGTTCTGAAAAAATAGTTGATTTTAAATCAACGATATCTCCCACATCCGAACTCTAACGACCCATTTTTTTCTTTTAAATTGAGTGATTTTTCGAGAGGAGCTAAGATATATAATCAATTTTCTGAAACTCTGCACCAAAATTTCAACAAAAAGATAGGAGATCCGCCATCCACGAATTGCCATTAGAAACATTTCTACAACATAGCTAATTTTAAATCAGCGATATCTCCCTCATCTGGACTTTGTTTCGACCATTTTTTTTTTAATTTGGGTATTTTTTTGCAAGAAATCCAGATCTGTTACTTTTTTTTGTAAAATTTTCACCAAAAAATTCATATCTGATTTGTAAACTCGTCGCCCAAAAATGTTCTTGCAAAAAAATGAAAAAATAAAATTTATTCCCACCCGGCCCAAGAAAATACACTGTGGAGGAAGTAGCACATGCCAGAAGCTTGTTGAATATTGCTACAAAATTTGAAACTAAAATATCCAACAAACCCTCATTCCCATGGAATCATAATAAAAGATTGAAATGGATTTTGGGGGAGAGACCCCCAAGATTTGAAAAATCGAAATGTGAGAAGAAAAAGAGGAGAATGCCCAATAAACAAAACCACAAAGATTTTCTTTATTAAAACAGAGAATAATTGTAAAAGCTACATCATGGCGGACAAACTGTCCTTTTAAAAAATGCGAATTGTTACTTATAGTATTGTTCGGTTATAATACCATGGGTAAATTCCATGGGTGAATGAATACCATGGGCGAATGAATACCATGGGTGGATGTCACAATACCATGGGTGGATGTCACTTACAATACCATGGGTGGATTCTGTTAGCACTTGAGATTTCACCTAGGCTGAGATAGACAAACCTCAAAGCTACATCAAACCATTTCACCTCGTAGCTAGCCCTACGAGGTATGAGAAGGCTCTCTCGGGTCAAACTTGGTGGATTTAGCAGTTTGGGAGGGCGATTTGAGTGATTTGGCAAGTTTCTGGCGAATACAGTCTGAGTGGTCGCACCCCCAGCTCGAGTGGTCGCACCTCTCTGAGTGGTCGCACCAGTTCAAAAATTGCACAGTGGGGGCGGCGCTGAGTGGTCGTACCTCGCCCAACTGGTCGCACCTTAACTTCGAGTGGTCGCACCTCTGAAAATGCCCGAAATGCTGCAAAATCGCCTTCCTTTGCTCTCTCTTGTGTCTTACAAGTTTGCAAATGCATAATGAGGCCATG